>JAJJMA010080264.1:0-13689 GCA_023529015.1 Papaver nudicaule
TAAATCATGTAATAAAGACTATTAACAAGCAAAGCATAATCTCCCCCATGTATATGTATTATCAACTCAAGTCTTATATTAACTATCACCTTGACAATGATAATCTCTCTACAATATCAAGTTCTTCACTAGTCTTTGAGCTATGGAGAGTAAGAATGGATTTCTTTCTCTCTCTATAGATCAACCCTAGAGTTCACTTTTCCAACAACCCCTCTCTCAGTTGGGATACATGGCCTTATATAGGCGCTTACATATATTGGATTACAGCTAATACAAACAAATATGACTCTGACAATACTTGTCTCTACTCGCTAAACTCAATACCGTCGTCCTCCTCATATACTTCAGCGTCTCCATCCTTGAATTGGATAAGACCAATGACTCACCTCCCACCCAGTCAACAAGTCCACTCTGACAATCCTACCGTTCTGACCTTCATTAAATGCTCAACTACGTTCTCAGCTTTTGTCGGTGACGTGTCCCTTACCGGTCTGCCTAGTACGCTTTCTCATTCCTTTCGTATAATGCGTTGATATGACTTTCAGCGATTAAACGCTTTTCTCTTCTTCTAGTCAATCCGCCGAGTGATACCACTGCTGATACTCCACATCTCAGGGGCGTCACTTCCATCATGTCCTTGATAGGTAAGGGCATTTTCTACACTTACAACGTCTAAGTGCAGTCATCGCCACTTCTTCTAATCATATCAGATCTTCTACTGAATTATGTTCTGCTGCTGCAAAGGTTGATTGAATTGAAGGGTAACTTGATTTAAAGTTTGAAAAGATGAACCAAGTTACTCGGGATTTTTTTGTTGGTAACCTGCTTGAATTGAAGGGTTTTAGATTTTGATGAAATCTACAGTCAACACATACTGTTCTTTTACCAAATCAAGGATCTTCCATTTATAGTACTAAATTCCTTGATTATACAAACAAGTTTTTTACGTTTTTGATATTAATCAATAAACTCCTGTTTTGTCCCAGATCCAAATCAAGTCTTATGGATACAAAAGTGTTCTTGAGGAAAATCAAGAAACTAGGCAATAATATCAAATCCAAATAAACAACTTGATTCTACTAGATACAATCTATCAGTTGAGAACACGAATAAAAGTTTGCTTACAAATCCAGGTCGATAGAGATCTAGTGCAGATTCTTACAACACAACCTTGAGTGGTTCTTATATCAGAAGAGAAAAATCCTTGAATAAACAAGGTTGATCTATGTAGATCTGGAATGGTCAAGAGTTTTAACAATATGACAAATAACTCCTAGGCTTCTTGGTCCCGTTGGAAGCCTCCAAACATAACTTATTATCAACAAGATCTAAACCCGAAGAACTACAAAGTTGGCTTTCGAACAAAATGAAATTTTAGAGGGACAAAGCTTGAAGGAGGGAAATGGCCTCTTATTTATAGTGTTTCGACCAAGGCATATTCTGTCAAAGGAATATTCTGAAAACATTAAATGTGAATTTAATGTGCATTTAATTCAACATTTAATTCCTTTGACTCAAAATGCGAAATTGGAGAAATGACGACATTTCTCATTTAATGCACATTTATTTATTTGAGAGCTAATTGGAATTTTCTGTATAACCAATTCCAATTAGTATTCGGTTCATGGGAAAAAACCGAAATGCTATAATTACATGAAATTGTCATTGCTCAAATACTTCTTCTAAAAGTTAACATGATGACAACACATCTTTGAAATGTTGTCGTTAACTTGTTTTAGATTCCTTGAAGATAAGAATAGAATCAACTAGGTGAGAGGATGAACCATTGTCAAAAGGAGTTCGGGAGAATTCAGGAGAAATCTGTGAACTCGTATGTACGCGTTCATACAGACCCGCTCGTTCTCTGGAATGCCTTTAAGCAACACATGTACGCGTTCACCGTTGAGGTCATTTCAAGAGACAATTCAACATACTCTACCTAAACATAATATCACGAATGTGACAAATGCAAAGGCGAAGAATCCTAGAATACCTTCGGATCATATTAACAACATCATAGACTATTGATATGATAGAAATGGTAAATACGATACGGAAAGGAAAAACCTTTCTAACCTTTAGCGAGGACGTTATGATTTATCAAGTAGTAAGCTTCGGTCTTCGTCTTCAGCGGTCTTCGTCTCGATTACCAAAAACTATCCTAGTGCGAGGTTGTAGAGTAAACTTATCAAGGATTGTGTTTTTGTCACCTAAACTTGACAACTGACTTGAGATAGCAATATCAGTGGGTTCAACCGAGCAATGCTCTAACAGTGCTGATGTAAAATCTTAGTTATTAGTTAATGAAAGTTTATTTTTCCTAGATACGATTGCAATTTATTTTGCTTGGGTGATTATTTGGGTATCAAAAAAACTAATTTCGCATAAACGGTGTTCGTGGATTGACGGTGTAACGGGAATGTGAGAAAACATGGTTAAATGAACACTTATTGGTTAATGGTATAAACAAAGTGTATGAAAAACATAAAAGGTCAAACTGGATTATTTATGGTGCGCTCAACCAAAAACCGCAACGTGGCCGTGCTCTTTGAAAGAGCGGAGATTATGAGAATATTCAAACTCGTGTTCTTCCAAAACGTTCAGATTCAACTTTTTGCATTTGTCTCGCTTCTGCTTTGAATGCTAGTTTTTTCTGGAGAGAGAGGTGGAATTGATGGAATAGACCATGCTTTTTGCAAACTTAAATCCAGTTTTGAGCACCATAACCTAAATACAGATTCATTCCCAGTGGCCAGTACTAGTCCACATTGTCATCGAGTCAACGGTGGTCGAGAAGAAAAAAAAACACTCGTTTTCTGCAAACAAGAGGTTTTCTTTCGATCCACATTGTTTACGCAGAGATGGGAATGATATTCTTCTTTCTGATCAACCCGCCTTACCTTGATAATGGAATATCATTTTCACTGACATCAATCTTCTTCTTCTTCCTTTTCTATCCTTTTAGTCCCCGCAGAAAACACACACAAAACATGTAAAGAAGAAGACACACATATTCTTCCAAGTACATATTGGTCTAAAAAAGCAACTCCATTCATATTATCATTCTCATTACTTACTAGTAGTACATTACCATGGCAACAAAATCCTGCTGTTCCAATCCAAATAACTTAAGATAATAATTAAAACCCCAAAAGAGAAGACTAATTAAATCTAGTTAACACTGAGAGCTTAACTGAACAGCACCCATGCTTTTGTCTTCTGTTCATTCTTTAAGCTTCATCGGTTTCGATCGGTAAGTAAAATTCATGAAAGCACGAAGAAAAAAAAAATCAGTAGATTAACGAAACAGGACTGAGACATGCTTTAACTAGACTAACGGGTTTACTTGCTGATGAGACGAGCCATATCCATTCAACATAGCAGCGGCTGCTGCGCCGGACCATGAACCGAGACTGTTGAAACTGTTATAACCAAATGAATCTTTCCCAAGCACTTCAGAACATCCTTGTTGGTTATTATTATGATTGGGATCGTGCCATTGATCCAGAGATAAGAGGTGTTTGTTTGGCTTCACGTCATATCCGTTAATGTGATCTTCATTGATATTTCCTAGATGATTGCGATCAAATGGAAGCTGCTGCATTAGCCTTTGACATGAGTTATTCATCATCATCAAAGATGATTCACTATCGTTGTTGCTTCCGAATGGATTAAGGCCATTAAAGTTGGAAGAATTTGCACTATGATTATGATGGTTTCCTAATCCAGCAAGGAGATTACCCAAGTCTTGCTCGTCACTGCTAGGTTCACCACAGTTGCTCATAAAATCATGGTTAATGATAGAACTGCTTGGGTTTCCTACCATGTTGTCGTATCTAGTACACTCCATAAAATCAACTTGTCTAATTGGGTTATCTAATAATGCGTGATACTTGTTTTCCATGAAACTGCTAAGATTGCCGAGCTCCACTCCACTGGAAGACGAGTCACCGAAAAATGTAGAGAAGTGCGATGATAACTGTAAATGATGGTCATGGGGAAATGAAAGCTGCAAGTCGGTTGTTCTCGTATCGTTGTTAGACGATGAATTAACCGACGAGAGTTGATTGAGGGCTTGATGAAGGTGATCGTTTGAGGATGATGTTGTTGGGGTGGATTTCTTGGATGCAACTCTTTTATTATTATTCTTTCTACAGCCACCACCAACAGGGATGTTTCTCAGTGAACCTCCTTTGGTCCAATACCTTCTACATGTCTTGCAAAAGTATCTTGGTTGAGAGAGACTGTAATTGTTATAGTAACAAAACTTTGTATGAGCTGAATCGCATCTGGGACATTTTAGAGCATGGTCATGCGGTGGCCTTAATCTTCTCTCTAACATGGCAGGTCTGGTTACCATATCTCCTCCTGATGGTGACGACGAATGATCTAGTAGTCCGTTCTCCTCGTGAACTGCGCCCTGACATCATTACAGAACATATGTAGGTCAGAATCATGATATTTTGTGCTGATAGGGATAGGACGTACGCATATGGCAGAACTCTAGCAGCATTAGAGCATGTGCAATTAGCTAAAACATAACAAGAACATTTTCAGCAACTATATCGCGCTGTTAAGTGCATTCTGAAGGTCATTACCTGTAGCCATTCAGAAGTATCCATGCAAACTTGAAGTGAAGTGAGACCCATCTAATCAAATTTGGTCAGAAAACCCAAGCAACTGCAGAAGATTCGATCAGTAGTAATTCCTAGCTAGTAGGATGTTTAACTTGCTATCCGTTTTTTATTTCGAGGAATCACTCCATCGAAACCAAACTATGGATTAGCTGAAGAAACAAGATGAGAGACGTTGTTGGTGTATAGGAGTGAACGAGTGGAGTGGTTTGGAATTGTATGGTTCAGGAAGAGCTGTGGACAAGGGAATATGAAGGGAGGAAAAGTAGAGAGCATAAGAACAGGACAGGCCTAGACAGGACAAGACTGGAGGAGGAGGCCGATCAGGCTTTCGTCGGTAAGCCAAGTCCTCAACTGCGGGACCCACATTCTGATGCTCCTCTTTCTGACCCCACTGTAATCATGTCAGCTTGACTGGAATTTTGAAAAATCGTACAAAGTGCCAAACTCAAGACGGAGACAGTGTCTTAAATCTCATTGATTTCAACTAAATCAAGCTCGATGAATGAGTACATTATGTTTAATTGGGTTTTGCGGGTGGTGAGACGTCAGAAATCACGGCGTCAGACGTCACAGACATAGATGTTGAAAGATAGTACTAGTAGGGTAGGAGTGATTGATGAAAGAAAGAGCAAGAAAGAAGAAGAAGAAGAAGAATATTTGGGGTATTGAAAAAGAGCATAAAAAACCGAAAGAGCACTCCATTGAATAAGGTCCCACCACCCCTGACTAAGAATACTGATCAGATCTGTACTGTAGTAGTAGAACCAGTGAGTAAGGAGGGAGGGAAGGAAACCTTCCGAGGTTTCTATTCTGTGTAAATGGCCAGCCCAGCCAGGTGGGAGACAATGAGAGGACATTAGCTTGAGAGTGAGGGTCAGAGTCAGACATGTACCACATGAGGATTGAGGAGGACCCCTTACTTACTCTTACTCTTTCATCAAGCAAAGTATATATTCTTCTTGTGTCTCACGGTTGTCCATATCATATGGCAGGTGTCATTCTCATTCACTAATCACAGGCCGCCCTTTCTAGTTGCATTAGAATTTTGAAGGGATTATGTTATTGTTGCTATGGGGTGCGCGAGTCGTGCTCTTGTAAACTAAAAAATATTGATAATTCAGTTGGTATCATGTGGCTGAAAGTCTTGTGCATTCCTGTGAAATCGTTAAAGAGACCTTGTTATACTGCGACTTGAATTACGATGTGAAGCGACATGACATGATTCTAACTAAGACATATAAACCTGAAGGAATCATATGAGTTTAGTTGGATCCAAAGCTAATAACAATAAAAAAGAACTAAGTAAGAAGGCTCGAGTCCTTTCTCCTTTTGTTTTCTTTCCCTTAATCTTGCTGATCTTAGATCTCAATGATTGAGGCTTCAACTACAAGATCAATAAAAGTCGAGTCTTTTTTACTTTGATCTCAGAATTTTGATTTGAAAAAGCATTTCATCTCTTTACATATACTTTGGTGTCAATAAAATGAAGAATTAAGAATCAAATGACTATTGGAAGTCCAAAACTACCATTCTTAACCTTCCTAAGGAAATTATAAAATGAAAGTTCGGTCATTTTAAACGGTTCAAAGCTTCTTTCAGGAAAAAGAAGAAAAAAAACGGTTCAAAGCTGGATTACAAATTGCTCACTCAAGACATTCTTACTGTTCATCAGTTGACCACTTGTGACCGTCATAGTTGCAGTGCCCCGTGCCAGAAATTGAAGGTCATCCCACAGCACTGCGTGAGGGAAACAAGGAACAAAGAAAGTTCGGGAGAAATTCTGTACTATTTATGTATCTTTACTCTTTAGAGTGACTAAAATTTAGTTTTACGTGATTTGCTCTACTCCGGCCTGCGTATCCGCCTGACGATGTTTGTAGGACATAAATCATGTGCTCTAAGTGATCCAAAACGAAAATAAAGAAAATGCCATGGATATATAGATAGATCAACTTGTGGTACACGGCCTTTTTCCGGATGTATCTGATTATGATCATATTGATCACGAAAAGTGCTTTGAGCCCTTTGGAAAATCTGCCTCCCCTTCTTTTGGACCTCCGAGAAAGGATTTCTGTTCTCCCCTTAGTTTTTATACTTTTTTTAAATACTAAACAGTAAGCGGCGGAGGTGTGCAGAGACATGTGGGGTCTCTAGACCCCCCAAGATTCTCATAAAAATCTAATATAGGCTTGGTAGTTTGGTAAATAAATCAACTTGTGGGGGCATTTATGATAGGTAATATTGAAAATATGTTTTCTAGTGGGGTCGAAAAAGGAAACTTGAGTGAAATATATTTATTTTTTTTGATCAAAACTTCTCCCCCGATGAGAGACGAACCTAAAATCTTCGTGAATTTGTTATAAACAATAGTTCAGAAGAAGCAAAGGGAGGGATACAGATGAAAAATTACACGGTGGGGTTCACACAAAAACACTTTAATTAGCTTGATTAATTTGTTTTCATCTTACTTATACATGGATTTATCTACCGATAAGGTGTTACTTTCTTCTATTCAATTGTACGCTTAATGCACGTTCTAGGTACTGTCACCTGCACTAAAACTTAGTTTTTTTACTGTTTATATGCTAAAAAAAAAAAATTGCAGACTACGGCCGCAAAATGTTGCCCCCACAGTCTCGACTGCCTGGCTCCGCCACTGCTAAACACCCTTATATTATTATGACTAATTATTACATTAGTGTTAATGATAATGATTAGTGACAATTATATGATTAGTGTTTAAATAAATTAGAGAGAGGAAATTAAATTTTTGTGTTTGATTTATTTGTTGAAACAGAAGAAAAAGAGAGAAAAAAAAGAAAAAAACTTTTTTTTTTTTTTTTTGTGATTTGTGTGAGACGTTTGGTCGATACTACAAAGGTGAACCCCCTCGTAAGAAACCTACAAAGATCTTCGTTAATATGGGAGCATATAATATGCATATTCGGAATGCCAATGGAATTAGTAGCATATAATGGAACAAATTTTCAAGCTACAAAAGTCAGAGAATTCTACGAAGGAAAGAGAATTAAACAAAAATTCAGTACACCGTATTTTCCTCAAGGTAATGGACAAGCTGAAATCTCTAACAATACACTATTACAAAACATAAAGAAGAAGCTAGAAAAAGCGAAGGGATTATGGGAAGACATTTTGCATGAAGTTTTGTGGGCATACAGATCCACCAAGAGAAGTGCTACATTGGAGTCACCATTCTCCTTAGCATATGATATGGAAGCGGTTTTGCCAACAAAAATTATGTCTCCAACCACAAGAACTATGTCAGCCAAATCAAGCGTTAATGACAGATTGATTCTTGAATGTTAGGAAGAGAGTGACTTGAAAAGAGAAAGAGCTGTAATTCAGCTAGAAAATCATCATAGAAACATGAAGAAGAATCAATAAAGATTAAGACCTAGACTCTGAACTGTTGATCTAGTATTAAGGGAAGTTCTACCAAGTACCACTGAATATAAGTTGGGAAAATTATGAACTGCTTGGGAGG
This sequence comes from Papaver nudicaule, assembly GCA_023529015.1. Classification (NCBI taxonomy): domain Eukaryota; kingdom Viridiplantae; phylum Streptophyta; class Magnoliopsida; order Ranunculales; family Papaveraceae; genus Papaver; species Papaver nudicaule. The sequence goes on from JAJJMA010080264.1 coordinate 8,143, forward strand.
GACCCTACATCATATCCGAATGCATTGGCAAAGGATCCTATAGATTAAAGAATCAATCAGGAGATGAAATTGGATAACAATACAATGTAAGCAAATTAAAAAAGTATTATCAGTAATGTAATCATAATTGTTCCGATTAATGGAATATAAGTAAAAAGGGAATATAAATGTCAGCATATAAAACCTTAATTGGTTAAATAAAAAAATAATCAATTAAATTACATATGTTAATGCACGAAAAATAAAGTTTAACATAATAAAAAGTTTTTCGCACAGATCAAGAGGTGTTAAGGGAACTAAGTTAAACCCTATTATTGTCTACTGAGGTCCTAATGCTATATGGCAGAACCTGATGTTATATAGCACAAACCATCGCTATCATTAAATAGCTAAGACTTATCCTGGTAAAGAGCTGCGCCGATCAAATAACAGAAGCTCAAACCTGAAGTTCAAATGACAACACCGAAAGAGACCCTGGCCAGGTATCTCGAAATAAGACTGTTCGCACCTTTTGAGAGAAGTTGTATTCTCAATTGGAAAAAGGTAAAGAATCCACTAAAAGCACAGCACAAGAAAGACAGAACAAAGATGAAGCAATTACATGTGTAATAAAAATTAAAATAAGCTGACTAAACCGAGGAGAAAGGGGGGCTCCTGCGGACGATTTGACCGACCCTGCCCCTGCTACGACTAATCAACAAATATCTATATTCTTAAATTAAAAAAAAAAGTGCAAATATGACAAAATATATAAACAATCACTATCCAAATAAAAAGAAAGATATATTATCCAACACACACACACACAAAAAAAGAGAATGTGTACCCATCTATTAAAAAAAAAAATCCACCAACAACCCAAGAAAAGAAGAGGAAAAACATATCCTTACTATCACTTAAAAAAAATAAAAAAAATTTGGAGAGCAGAAGCAGAAGTTGATATTCAATAAAACTCATCAGGGAAGAGATTACGAGAAGAGGAACTAGAAGCTGCAGATCTTCTATCCTCAATAGCTTGTGCGTAGTCTTCCTTAGCCGCAACAAGCTGATGTTCTTTCTCCTCAACCATAGACTTTTGATTCTCCACCACAACTTCTAAGTTGCTCAATTTTAAACGAATATCCGCATTATCTTTCATCAGATCCTCAATTCTCTTCCTCTCTCTTCCAAGTGCTGGATTCAGAAATCCAACCTCAGATATACTCACAACATTCCTCCTTTCCCTATTCCAATCTGACGTTAGATCGTCAAGGCGTTGAAGCATACGATCATATACAGCAGTCAGACTGGCAAGACCCTTTAATAAAAAAAAATAAGAATGAAAAATCAACACATCTTGTTAATTATTATTAACATAGAAAAAAAATCATCATGACATATATAATAATCAAACAAACAAAATCTACATACGAAGGAAAAACTAGATGAAAATTTTTACTTACTCTGTATTGAGAGTGCACAACCTCTTGCACATTCACGAATAAGGGCAAATTATATGAATGTTGAACATCACACCTAGGTATAATGCTTGTGAGAAGCTGAAAAACAGTATCGCGACTCTCATTCCCAAGAAGAGAACTAGTGTAATCTACTATTTCAGTGCATATCTCATGAGCATTATCAGGATCAGGTTTATGCTTTTTGCCAGTTACAAGTTCAGAATCCTCAGGATCAAAATACTTGTCTTGTCTTTTTGCTAGCAAAATACTTTTCTTGTCTCCTTGATGCAACTATTAATGTGAGAAATTACCTCTTCGTTAGAGTAGGTTTGGCTATTCAGAAAGGGGTTCGAGCCCAGCTTGTAGCTCGGCTCCCAACTTGTACTGTGTAAAACTCTTTATTTTTCAAATAATAATAATAATAATTTTGCTTTAAAATAAATAATCTAATAATTTTAAAGAGGGTGAAATTTTTTGTAAGTAGGCATGATGTAAATGTTAAGGTCGGTAACTTTCTTTTTCATAGATTAGGTGTTGTTATTCAAAGGGGTGTTGGTGCCCAACTTGTTGCTAGGTTACCAACAAGTTTTCTTGTAAATTCTTTTTCTTATCTAATAATAAATATAAATATTCTCCACATTTAATTAACAATCATTTCATCAAACACTACAATTTTTTAATTAATAATATTTTTATTTTTTTGATAAAATCAAAAATTAATGAAATAATGCATAAATTTAAAATCATATCATTAAAGAAGAAGTACCAGGAAAAGGAAAACGCTTTAATCTGCCAATAAAGGAATAAGCTTTAGGAACCCAATCACAGGAAACAATTACTGGATGCAACGCCTGATGAGCAACAACAGAATCTCAATCAATTTAACAGGAGTATATTCAAGACCCATAGATAAAGATGCATCTTCCTGCCTAAGAGCAAGACGCATAATTTTAGGACCCTCTGTAGGAATGACCGAAGCCTAGATCTCGAGGATCTTCTTAGCAAAAATCCTATCTTCATCTTCAGCAGAAGCGTTTCGCCGGATAACATTGTAAATATTGTGAAAGAACTTGGCTTCAATTTCACATGGGGCTAATCTAGTAAGAATAAAGAAATCTAAAATTAAAGGATCAACATGAAACACAAGCTACCGCAGAAAAGGTGGGTTTGAGGAATTATAATTTCTGTGTTTTTCACAGTCTTGATTTCAAAAAAATTATCGGTATAGGAATAGGTTCCCTAATACTGAAATTAAGGTTGTCCGGAAATTGATATGTCTCTCTTATCAAAGGAAAAGGAGTGACTGAGAAAGATTTAAGAGCCATTACAAGGAATTTGAAAAGTTAGAGGTTTAAGAAGATAGAAAGAAGTTAGAAGAAAATTAGAAGAATGGTTTACTAGAGAAAATCCTTTAGTCTCCCCTAGTAATAGAAAAGAACCATCACAACACGTGTCAGTTATAACAACCACTGGAATACCAAAAGACAGGCAGATCCTGCAAAACAATAGTTAGCAACACACAGGAAAAAAACAGGGGCAGAACCTGTCATAAATTCATTTGAACTATAAAAACAACAACATAGTTAAGGTATTAGTCAACGACTTGGTTTTCTTTCGGATGAAAACCTAATTTATAGCATACATTACCATACATAATAATAACAGAAACTGTTAAAGTGTATCCTACACTTGGTCTTTTTTGGGGAAGGAGCGGTATCCCCAAAGAGGAAAAATCAGAGAAAACTGATTCAATCATATGAAGTCATGAAATAATACCCACAGAAGCTGAGATATAAAATGGCCAAATATAAAGCTAAAGAACAAAGTTTAATTCAAAACCAGTCCTCAGACTAGTTTTAAATAAAACTGGGGGCAAATATGTAGATGATATAATATAGCATCCACCCAGGAAGGAATTGAAACTGGACTGAAGGAGCTAGAGAACCTACGAGAAGACAAGAAGGAGGTACGGATAGCAGGTACTGATGTAAGAAAGGCGTTGAAGGCTACAAATACAAAACCTGACAAGACATTAAGGCGGTCAAGCGAATAAGCAGAAGTTGTTCAAGGGATAGTGAGGTTCTGTCATTCATTGGCGGGAATGCGAGCGTTATGTTCGGATATGAGATATTTATCGTATGTAAATTACTAATGTACCCATAAATTGTATTCTTGTCGTCTATAAATAGCCGCCCAAGCCTCATTTATAACCAAGAACTTTCAGTAATGAGCAATCAGACTCTCTTTCTCTCGCTATCTCTCTCTGTTAGTTTAGGTCATCGAAGCAAATTATCATTCCATATCGTCAAGACTAATAGATTCAGGCATTAGAAGCATAGTTATTGATCAAGATAGATCGATTATACTCTTTTATTTGGTGAAGGTATGATTTTAATCCAAACTCGTATCTTCACTTGTAGCAATAGATTGAATATGGCTTATCAAAATATTCATACCCCAAAACATCTTGTTGCTATGCTTGCATCTGCCAATGTTATTGGTAGCAATCCCTGGTATGCAGAAACTTGTGCTAATTAGGACATTACATCAGATGAGCATGAACTACAGTTTGCTTCCACCTATGAGGGCGCGGAAGAGATTCATACTGCCAATGGTGAAGGTATGCTTATCACTCATTCTGGTTTTTCTATTATCAACTCATATACATAATTTTATACTTAAGAATGTGTTATTTGTACCTAAGTCTTCTCACAATTCGTTATCAGTTCAAAATTTTACTTCAGATAACAATTTCTCGTTAACTTTTGATGGTTATGGCTTTTGTGTAAAGGACATGTTGACTGGGAAGAAACGTTTACAAGGCCCTCAGCATAATGGATTGTATCTCATCAACTTCAACAACCATAAAGCCAATTCTACCATCGATAAAGCTCAAGTTAGCCTATTATCTACTACCAATAAAGCTCTCTCAAGTGTTTCAGTTGTCTTTGCAGACATATAGCATAATAAGAGACTTGTTCACCCTTCATTTCAGACAATGCAACTAGTCTCTAAATCTCTTTTGCTACCTAATGTAATGAAAAGTCTTATTTTTTGTCATGATTATCAAGTTGGTAGAAGTCATAAGTTGCCATTTCTTTCATCTAATCATCACTGTACTAATCCTCTGAAGCATTTGCATCTTAACTTGTGGGGTCCAAGTCCTGTAATGTCTACATTTGCTTTCAGATATTATGTCAATATAATGGATGATTTTACCAAATTTTGCTGGATTTATCCTTTGTGTGAGAAATCTGATTTTAAGTCTATCTTTTTTAAGTTCAAAGCTCAAGTTAAGAGACAGTAAATACTTCTATAATCATCATTAGAACTGATGGTGGTGGTGAGTTTCTCAACAAGGAACTATCAGGTTTATTATCATCTTGTGGTATTATTCATGAAGTATCTTGTCCGCATACACCTGAACAAAATGATGGGATGAATCCAAACATAGGCATCCAGTTGACATTGGTAGAACATTTCTCATTCAGTCTGGTTTACCCACTTCCTTCTGGGTTGATGCCTTTACTACAACAAATTATACTATCAACAGATTACCTGTCAGAACCATTGGTCATATCTCTCCTTTTGAAGATCTATTTCATAGGGTACCATATTATGAGTTTCTTAAGGTTTTTGGATGTCTTTACTACCCTTGGATTAGACCTTACACTCAACATAACTACAACCAAGAAGCACTGCTTGTATATTTGTTGGTTATAGTGTCCAACACAAAGGCTATAGATGTCTTGAATTGGCTAGTGGAAATATTTTTATTAGTAAACATGTCAAGTTTCAAGAGAGTATATTTCCTATGAAATCTAAAGCTTCGTTACAAGCTCTGCCAATTTCTCCTTCATTACAAGCTTCTTCAACTAATGAAGATGTTTCACATGTTCTTCAGAGTCTTGATTCTCAACCAACTGAGACTTTTTTTCCTGAATTAGTCTCTATTGAACAAGTTACTTCTGCTACTTCCTTATCAGAGAATTCATTTTCATCTTCTGTTGTTCCTATACTAACTACCAATGTGTCAAACAATGCACATAATATGAGAACCAGAAGCAAGAATGGTATTCACAAACCTAAAGCTTACTCTTCTAAGTAT
>JAJJMA010080271.1:632-12305 GCA_023529015.1 Papaver nudicaule
AATATTTAATCCATCACGGTATTGTGTCTCTACTTACCTATTCTGACTCTGTCGGATTGATTAGCGAGTACTTGTATGAGCTAAATGTAAGTGAGATCGTGACTCACACTTATGTTGTGTAGACTCGATATACTGTTGTTCTGAGCATCGAATATTACATCATGGTTTGGCTTTGAATGCTGAAGTTCTGAATCATTTACTTGATTCTGTATATGAACATATCGTATGCCATATCATACTTCTGGATTCCGAAACCATATTCTTGTTATCTCATCTTATGGATTTTCAATGAAACCTCAATGTAGGTTTTGGTAAAACTAAACATTGATTTCGAAACAATAATCTGGTTTTCGTATCCGTGAGCTATTGATCCGCAACTTAAATATTGTGACCAATGAGAGAACATGAGTTCGAAACTATGTTTGCTGGCTAACAGTGACTTGAGAATCAAGATCAATGAATCTTGACCATGTGAGTTCTAAAAGGTCGAAAAGACCCTGGGGTTTCCTAAAGGTTTATGTGAACCGGGAAATATAGCCTGTGCGTCAAGGCTAAAAAGGTAAAACGGTTCTTGACCACATGGACTCTCAAGTTCGACACCAAACATTTGTGACGAGTCTAATATGTGTTTCTTGTTTCGAAACCTTAACCAAGGTTTTGTTAAAAAAAATATAGATTTCGAAACCTCACTTTGCTTTCTTTATATGGAAACTTGATTTGGGAACCTTAATTCAGTTCTGGTCATATATGAACTTTAGATTTCGAAACCTTAATTTGGTTTTTGCCAAACAGTATGTAGGTTTCGAAACCTTAATTTGGTTCTCTCAGAATGCGTATTTCGAAGTTCAAACTCTATCATTTTGATTTGTGCTTCAACGAATTAATGAGTTTTGTTGGTACAAAGTACCCACCACCCACGTGTAAGCATCTGAGAAGAGGGGGCAGGTTAACCATGATAGAAGTGTAACATCAAATAAGATTTGAGGCACCTTTATCTCATCTCGAGTAAGGATCTGGATGAAGGGCTGAGATCTATGGAACCCTTATCCCATCTCGAGTGAGGATCCAGATGAAGGGTTAAGATCCATACACGACTATTGATGGGACTAGACCTCAACGACAGCTGGTAGGCGTGGGAGACACCCAACTACCCGCATTTAAGGCTCGGTCAGAGGAAGTCAGAAGTCAAGAAACGCGTGTCAAGTTCTTGGCGGTGGAAAGAAGCATGAGACGCACTCACAAGAAGACTTCACTAAGAAGTAAGCAAGGTGCCGCAGAAGCAAAGAAGAAAGCCGCATTGAGAAGGAGGTATGAGAGCTCCACCAGGTGTGAATGCAAATGTTTGGGAACCACCATAGATCTTCTATAAATACTCAGCTCAGTGGAATAAGTTCAGGATGGACAAAATAGTGCATGAAGGAGAGATAAAAAAACTACTAAGGAATTAACTCAGTGAGATCTAGGAACAATACTCTCTTGTACTAATACTCAAAGTCACTAAGACTGAAACTTGTTTATTGTAATATGATTCCCACTTTTTATATGAATGATTAATACTAAGAGAAGTGCTTGGTGTTATTAGTATTTGACTTATACTGATGTTACTCATTAAGATATAGCTCTCTAGTGTTGATTAAGGACTCAATATCATATTTATGTTGTATGTTTGTGGCATAAGGCTAGTATAGTTTTATGCATAAACAGTTTGGCGCTAGAAACAGGGACTTCGGTCTCTGGTAAAGGATATATCCTTCCTATGCTACCTTGTGTTACTCTTCTCAAAAAAAAAAAAAAAAAAACTTTTTGTTGTTACTAGTAAGAAAGTAGCTAGAGGTATCAAAGGAAATAAAATTAATCATACTTTTTGGTGAGTATTGGTCTTGATTTTTAAGATCGTTCTTCTGTCGTTCGCGAAATGGGAAACTCCAAAGTATTTACAACTCCAAGATCAGAACCAGGAGTGCAACAAAAGATCAGTTTGATACAAGGGATGTAGAAGCAACAGAACATAGCATCATTACTCCAGCACCTACGACGCAAAGTTTAGCGACAACAGCCACAAGTGCTGCAGCAGATAGAGCCGTAGCTGATAAAGCCGCAGCAGATAAGGTCGTAGCTGATAAAGCCGCAACAGATAAGGCCGTAGCTGATAAAGCAGCATCAGAAAAGGTCGCACAGGAAAAGTTGATTGCTGAACACCGGGCCTCATGTGTAGCCGCAGCCCAAAAGGCGTCTGCCGAAAAAGCAGCTGCCGAGAAATTCTTTTCAGAAAAAGCCGCTGCTCAGAAAGCTGCAGCGCAGAGATCCGCAATAGAAAAAGCCCAAAAGGAGAAAGCCAGAGTCGACAAAGCTCAGTCAAATTCTAGGGCAGCAGCCGAGAATGCAGTTGAAGAAAGAGTCACTAGAGATCGGACAAGGAATGAAAAAGCCCTCTCAGAATCCAGAACTGCCGCAGAAAGGAGTGCCGCAGCGCCAAAGCCGCATCAGAAAAAGCAGCAGCCAGCGTAGCTTTTTTGGAAGCAGAAGAAGCCGCAGACCTGGAAGCAGTACTGAAAGCATCGCGGCAGGAAAAGATGGGAGACTCGTCATTTATGGTCCCCAATCAACCTTATGGTATCTCTCTAACTAGGTCTTCAATGATAAGACAACCTCAACCAAGGATGTTCTTAGGGGAAGCAAGTGCGCTACCGTTGGGATTAGGAGCCATACAAGAGATCTACTCCAACAAAAGAACCGGAGATTTCGGACCAGTGATTCCAGTCACAGTTGAGGAAAAGATGGTAGCTTGAGGATAAATGATTGTACACCTAGAGATTTGTCAGAAAAAAGCAGCCACTTAGTGAGAGAGCTTCATGAGTTCCAACTAGAAGAGATGAGGAAATTTAAATCCACTTTTACTGATGCACTTTCTCTTTTGGCCGAGGAAAATCAGGTACTCAAAGATGCACGAGAAAGGCTCCAAAAAGCCGAAGAGGAAGTTGCTGAGAACAATTCAGTAGTAAGAGCTGCAGTGTCGCCAGATCCAAGTAGTCCCTTTCATAGGAGCGAACCAGCCTGAGCCAATACGATGCATACATCCGAAATACGCCGCAAAAGCAAATGTAGTATTCACACGGGAAGAAGATTATAACCCATATGAGGATGAGGGGAGGATTACGAAGATATTATACCCAGATGTGATCACACTACTATAAGGGATAGGCAGCATAATGATATGGATCAAATGCGTCATGAGATCTTAATGCTCAAGTCTAAGCAAGGCGGTGGACATTTGGAAGAATCTATGAGAGATTCCCATTCCACACCCTTGGTTCCAAGGATTAGTTTCTACAAATTGACCGATAAATGTAAGCCCCCTATTTTTGTTTGTTTTGAAGGACAGGATGATCCCACTATCCACTTGAGGTACTATAGAAGTTCTATGGCACAATGGGAGTGGGACGACTTATGTGTAGATTTTTTCCTTCAAGTCTGAAGGGTCCTGCCTTGGCTTGGTATGATGATCTTCCATCCCACTCGATTAACTCCTTTGATGAACTAGCTAATGCTTTTATCACTAAATACTTGTACAACAAAAGAACAAAGGCCGGCCTAGATCGAATGTTCGCCCTTGCCATTGGACCCAAAGAAACTTATCAAGAGCTAAGGGACAGATGGATCAAAATTGGGCAAGAAATTGGAAGTGTAAATCCAGAAATCAGCATCAACTGTTTTAAATGGGCTCTAGACCGAATGAGCAATCTTTTTGTGGACATTCACAGCCAAAAACCTAAGACTGAGGGAGACCTAATGGTTCCGATTGACAAGCATGTCCGACTACAAGAGATTCAAAAGGATAATCCTACAGCACAACCCTCACCAAAAACCGCACAACGAACTAATGAAGTGGAGCCTGAACCCTCGGTGCCCAAAAGAAATTATGAATCGACAAAAGTTCCGTACTCAGATAAGAAGGCCAGGAATGAGGACTACACACATAATAATGGCAAGACCAACAACTTCAAAAGGGGCATACCCTTCACTGATATTGTGTACACCAAGCTGAACGCGGGAATCGTCCAAATAATGGCCGCAATTAAAAATCGTCAGGACTTTGAATGGCCGCACACTCGAGGCAGGCAGCATCCAAAAACTGCAAGTCATCCGGAAAGATGTGAGTACCATGACTTCAGAGGACATACAACCGAACGATGTAAGAACTTGAAAGACCAAATCCAAAAAATGATAGACGCAGGAAGTTTGAATGAATATGTTTTAAACCCAAACGATGTGGCACCACCACAAAAGGATAAAAATGTAAAGCTACATAACAACCAAGTCATCCACATGATAACTCACTCGGAGCATTACGACCCATCCCTCTCAGGAGATGTGGGAAGGAGGCTGAGGAAAAGAGTTGAAGACCATGAAATGTTTAAAATAGATGGAGTCATTACCGAAGATTGGGAAGAATGGATGGCTGCGCCACTTACATTTTCTTCTGAAGATATAGATCAAGAGTTGGAGACCCATAACGACGCTCTGGTGCTCACCCTTCCAATTTCAGGATGGAACGTGACTAAAATCTTGATGGACGGAGGAAGCTCTTTGAACGTACTCTTTTATGATACCTATAGACGGATGGAAATGACTGACGAACAACTCACCCCTTCACGCTTCACTATATATGGGTTCAATGGAGCGACATCCAAGTCAAAGGGAGAAATCATTCTGGAGGTCAGAGCAGGGCCAATTCGAGTGAATACGCGTTTCAGTGTGGTCGAAGCTCCCTCCCCTTACAACGCAATTATGGGCATATTATGGGTGCATAGACTAAAAGGAACGGCATCAACGTACCATCAATTTTTACGTTTTCCAGGGCCTCATGGTAAGCTACAAATCAAAGGAGACCAGATAGATGCAAGAATTTGTCAGGCAGAGGAAACTCAGTACAATGTAGAACAAGTGCAAGCCCTTCAAAATCTCAAAAAGGAAAAGCAAGAAGGTATCAAAGAAGAAAAGTATCAGCAATGTCTCAAAGATGTGGAATGTCAAAGATTGGAATGCATCCCGAAGACGGACCTCAGTCCAAGCGGCCACAATATCGAAATTTTTAATATCGAAGCCAGTACTTCAACGAGCAAGCCAGACAGTGAGGCCATCAAATAACAATTAAAGAAGGCGCCACTCTGTGGTGACCCCTCACCAACCTTTTCCGCATTAGAACCAACAAAAGAGGTCAACATAGGCGATAAAGACGCACCAAGGATGATAAAAATAGGTACATTAATGGGAAAATAGCGTGAGCACTTATTACATGAGCTCCTGAAAGAATATGCGGACGTCTTTGCGTGGAAAATGTCAGATATGCTGGGCATCAACCCGGAAATAGTAAGTCATAAACTCGAAATCAAAGAGGGATCAACCCCGTTCAGGCAAAAGGTGCGAAAAGTGTCATCTGAATACCACCATGAAGTAGAAAAAGAGCTCAGGAAGCTCCTGGAAGCAGGATTTATTAGGGAAGTCACCTGTCCTACATGGATCTCAAATATGGTTTTAGTACCAAAAAATAACGGAGGAATACGCATTTGCATTGAATTCACCAATCTGAATAAAGCTTGTCCTAAAGACAGTTACCCGCTACCCAACATAGATCAACTGGTGGACGCCACTGCGGGGCATGAACTCCTATCTTTTATGGATGGGTACTCTGGGTACAACCAGATCGCACTGGCTAAAGAGGACCAGGATCACACTGCTTTCTTCATACCTCACGGATTATATTGCTATACAAGGATGCCTTTCGGACTCAGAAATGCTGGGGCAACCTACCAGAAGCTAATGGACAAAATTTTCAAACCCTGGATTGGACACAACTTGGAAGTCTATGCAGACGATATGTTAGTCAAAAGCAAAAAGGCGGTAAATCATCTAAATGACCTCAGAGAAATATTTCAAGCAATGAGATCCTGCCAAATGAAGGTCAACCCAGAGAAATGTACCTTTGGAGTCACATCGGGAAAGTTTTTGGGGTATCTAGTGACAAAAAGAGGGATTGAAGTGGATCCAAGCAAAATTCAAGCAATTGTTAATATGCCTTCACCAAAGAGCCTCAAGCAAGTCCAGAGACTAAATGGAAGTCTGGCAACACTGGGAAGATTCATTGCCAGGTCCTCAGACAAACTAAAACCTTTATTTGATACTTTGAAAAAGGAAAGAAAATTCGCATGGAATGAAAACTGCGAGGCATCATTCTCAAAGATTAAAGAATACCTTGCATCCATACCAATACTACAAAAGCCTGAACCAGGGGAAGTCTTGGCACTATATATTGCGGCAACTGAGAATGCAATAAGTGATGTCCTAGTAAGAACAATTACAAACATAGAGCAACCCATTTACTATGTTAGCAAAACACTTAATCAAGCAGAAAGAAACTATACTAAGATTGAGCAGCTCATCCTCGCACTTGTTTTTGCCTCACAAAAGCTTCACACTTATTTTCAGACTCACTGGATTAGAGTCCCAACAAAAGCCCCACCGGGGAAAGTTTTAAAAAATGTTTCAGCGATAAGAAGGGTGGCGAAATGGAATGCGCAGCTAGACCAATTTGATATCATTTTTGAGTCCCGCACAGCTTTGAAGTCTCAAGTACTGGCAAACTTCTTAGCAGACCTGCCATTAAGTGATGAGGCAGAAGTAGATGACCTTCTAGAAGAAACTGCAAATGAAAAAGAGCGGGAGAACATTATGCAACCATCCATCAAAAGCAAGTAGGAAGTGTTCGTGGATGGATCCAAGAATGACGAAGGAAGCAGAATCGGCATAGTCATTGCTACTCCCACAGGGGATAGAATAGTACACTCATTTCATTTAGAATTTGGGGATGTCATAAATAACATTGTTGAATATGAAGCAGTCATTCATGCATTAAGGATCATCTTAGATATGGGAATATCCGATGTGCGACTCACAAGCGACTCTCAGTTGGTCATCCGACAGTTGGAATTAAAATACAGAACATTAGACGACAATCTGGTGTCCTACATGGATTTGGCACAAAGTTTGGCATCTGAGATACCAAATATCACCTTCAGGCATTTATGCCGCAAAGACAATCGTCATGCGGATGCACTGGCCTTCATCGCTTCCATGACCCGTAATAAAAAAGAAACCTCAATAAAATTGGGGCGCATCTATGAACCATCTGTTGAGTTAAGGCAGTCTTCAGAACAATGCAATGTGACGAGATCAGGCATGAGTCATCAATGGAATGCTGGGCCAGGACCTGAGGAAAGTTTGAAAGATGGAACAACCTTCTAAGACGATGAAATACTGCCAAAAAGCATTGAAAAAGGAAAGGGTGCAGCACTGCTGCCTGGGGAGGATGATTATGATCCAACAAAGAAAGCTTGCAACAAATTTCCATTGTTACCTTTAAGGGATGATGATTGGAGAACGCCGCTGATCCAATACTTAAATGGAACAGCAGCACCGGCAAACGCCTCTGACAGAAAGAAGTCAGAATCACGGGTGAGAAATTATAGGTTAGAATGGAGTCTTATACCGTCAGTCTTTCTTAGGACCATTACTGAGATGTTTATCCCAAGAAGAGGGAAATGAAATACTACCTGCAATACATTATGGTGACGCAGGCAACCACAGTGGAATGAGATCCTTGGCACTCAAAGCCAAAACTCAAGGATACTACTGGCCTTTCATGAATAGAGACGCAACTGATATTTCTCGCAGGTGTGAGGAGTGGCAACGTTTCGCCAGAAAAATTAAAGCACCAGCCACAACACTCAACTCGGGAATGAGCCCTTGGCCCTTTGTGAAATGGGGAGTGGACATTGTAGGACCATTAATTGAAGGAACAAAAAAAAGAAGATACATAATTGTGGCCACTGATTATTTTACAAAATGCGTAGAGGCAAAAGCCCTTGCTCGAATACGAGATATTGACATATTAAAATTTTTGTTTGAAAACATAATTTGCAGATTTGGAATACCCGCAATTATAGTCTCAGATAACGGGAATCAACTCTCAGGAAAAAACATCGATAAACTTTTCAGTGCATTCAACATTCAAATGAGAAAGTCTACCCCCATTTATCCCCAGAGTAATGGCCAAGCAGAGGCCACAAATAAAACAATTGCCCTTAACCTAAAAAGGACTTTAGATCTCAACAAGAAGAGTTGGTGCGAGCAACTACACAATACTCTATGGGCTCTTCGAACTACAAAAAAAGAATCTACGGGAGAAACTCCTTTCTTATTAACTTATGGTGCAGAAGCAGTAATCCCAACAGAGATCATCATCCCAACAACAAAAACCGAATCTTGGGAGAAAATGCTCAATACAGATCTCATGCTAGAAAAGCTAGATGATGTAGAAGAAAGAAGTGAAGTTGCATTGCAAAGAATGGAAAATTACAACCGAAGATTGGCCACAGAGTATAACAAAAAAGTCAAGCTAAGGAACTTTGTAGTGGGGCAATATGTTCTACGAGAAATACCAGCCTACCAAAAAATGAGAAAATTGGGAAAATTTGCACCCACATTGGGAGGACCCTACATTATACATGATGTTGCAGGTAAAGGATCCTACTACCTAAAAAACATGAAAGAAGAGCTATTATGCCACCCTTGGAATTGCAAGTATTTGAAACTCTACTCCCTTTGGGGTTGCATCTTAATGTCTCCAAGACTGAACTTTTCTGGCCTACAGTTGATAGCAGAGGGTTAGTTGATGGCGTTTTCCCACCTCGTATATGCCGACCAGCAGATGGAGTAAAGTTGTTGGGAGGACCTGTTAGCCTGAACCCTCAGTTTTGCAAGAGTATGATAGTTAGCAGAGTTCATAAGACCACGGGCCTAATTGATGCTATACAGAAGCTCAAAGATCCCCAAGGTGAGCTTTTACTGTTGAGGAACTGTTCTGGTGTCTCGAGGCTATACTTTTCCATGTGGACAACTAAGCCTGAATACTTGAGTGAGGCACAGGTTCTTTTTGATAATCACCTCAAACAATTTCTTAGACATCTTGTTACTGGTGATGGGCCGGGTTTTGGTCTTCTGCAGCAGAGGCTCGCTACACTTCCCATCAAGTGTGGTGGTCTAGGGGTGTACACCATGGAGGATACTATGCAGTATTGCTATCAGGCATCTTGCTTCCAAACAAGAGCTCAGCAGGAAAACATTTTGAGGTTGTCTGGTGTATCCTATTTGTGTCCCAGCTTTGATCAGGCACTTACTCGTTTCAAACAGGTATGTGGTACCGAGAGTTCTTCATTATGCATTGATGATATTGCCCCCCATTCTATGAGTTCCTTGGCAATCAAATACTTCGATGCAGTGAAGAAAGATCTACCTAATCGGTTTGCTATGACGGAGCGTGATTCAGCCTTATGGCAGTGCAACATGATCAAGCATGCACAAGATTATTTATTGGCCATCCCGATTGCCGGGCTCAATCAGAAACTTGGGTCTCGACATTTCAGAGCTATCTTGCGCTATAGACTTGGGATCCCTCTCTTCGAGGAGGGAGGCAGTTGCACCAGTTGTGGTAGGGAGATGGATATTTTCGGGGATCATGCCTTGCATTGCTCAAGTGGCATTGGTCTCAAGTATAGACATGACCTGGTTCGTGATACCTTTGCTGATATTTGTTATCGCGCGGGGGTCCCAGCTAGGAAGGAGGTTGATTTGGGTTCCTCTCAGATACCGGTTTAGCTTTGAGACCTGCGGATGTCTTGGTGTATAACTGGGATAATGGACATGATGTATGCATGGATATCACAGTTGTTTCACCTTTTACAGGCGTTGGGGTGCGCGCTTTTGTTCCGGGCAAGGCAATCGAGGATGCTGTCGCTGGCAAAAAAGAGAAGTATTTAGAGAAATGTGCTGCTCAGGGATTTGGCCTTGGAGTGCTGGCTTTCACCACCTTAGGGGAGATGGGTAGTGACACTGTGGAGTTCCTGAAAAAACTGCGCAATTATATGGCTAGTCATGATGCTAACGTCACAGTGGGAGATTACATTTTTCATAGGATAGGAGTTGTACTTCAAAAAGGGATTGGGGCTCAACTTGTTGCCAGGCTCCCATCCAATTCTTGTAAGCTTCTTTCAGTTGATGATGATTAATAAAAAAAGAAAATTTTCTCAAAATAAAATAAAATAAAATAAAATAAAATAAAATTACGAACTACGTAGTGCTTGATCCCTATCCTAAAGGGTACGTAGGCAACCGCATGGCACGGTTCAGCACAAAATCGTTCACAAAAAAGGAAAAAAAATGCCGGCCAGCAGAGGGAGTTAAGCTGTTGGGAGGACCTGTTAACCTGAACCCCCAGTTTTGCAAAAGTATGGTAGTAAGCTGTTGGGAGGACCTGTTCTGGTGTCTCGAGGTTATACTTTGTTATGCGGAAAACTAAGCCTGAGTACTTGGGAGAGGTACAGGCGCTTTTTGATAATCACCTCAAACAGTTTCTTAGACATCTTGTTACGGGGGATGGGCCGGGATTTGGTCTTCTGCAACAAAGGCTTGCTACACTTCCAATCAAGTGTGGTGGATTAGGGGTGTACACCATGGAGGATACTATACAGTATTGCTACTTGGCATCTTGCTTCCAGACAAGAGCTTAGCAGGAAAACATTTTGAGGCAGTCTGGGGTGTCCGGTTTGAGTCCCAGTTTTGATCATGCTCTAGCCTTATACAAACAGGTATGTGGTGTTGAGAGTTCTTCATTATGCATTGATGATATTGCCCCCCATTCTATGCGTTCTTTGGCAATCAAGTATTTCGATGCAGTGAAGAAAGATCTACCTAGTCGGTTTGTTATGACGGAGCGGGATTCAACATTGTGGCAGAGCAACATGATCAAGCATGCACAAGATTATTTATTGGCCATTACGATTGCTGGGCTTAACCAAAAACTTGGGTCTCGATAATTCAGAGCTATCTTGCGTTATAGGCTTGGGATCCCTCTTTTCGAGGAAGGAGACAGTTGCACCAGTTATGGTAGGGAAATTGATGTTTTTGGGGACCATGCCTTGCATTGCTCAAGTGGCATTGGTCTCAAGTATAGACATGACATGGTTCTCGATACCTTTGCTGATATTTGTTATCGTGCGGGTGTCCCAGCTAGAAAATAGGTTGATTTGGGGTTCCTCTCAGATACCGGATTAGCTTTGAGACCTGCAGATGTCCTAGTGTATAACTGGGATGATGGACATGATGTGTGTATGGATATCACAGTTGTGTCACCTTTTATAGGCATTGGGGTGCGCGCTTTTGTCCCGGGCAAGGCAATTGATGATGCTGTCGTTCGTAAGAAAGACAAATACTTGGAGAAATGTACTGCTCAGGGTTTTGGTCTTGGTGTGTTGGCTTTTTACCACTTTGGGAGATCTGGGTAGCGACATGTGGATTTTCTGAAGAGATTGCGCAACTATATGGCTAGCCATGATGCTAATGTCATAGTGGGGGATTTTCTATTCCATAGGATTGGGGTTGTACTTCAAAAAGGGATTGGAGCCCAGCTTGTTGCCAGGCTTCCATCTAAATCTTGTAATCCTGTTGATTCTGATTCAGATTCAGATTCAGATTAATAATATATGATTTAAGAAAAAAAACAAAAAAAAGACAGAGTAGCCCTCTAACTCTCAGGTCACTGATCGCACTCAGTGTATG
>JAJJMA010080273.1:0-13219 GCA_023529015.1 Papaver nudicaule
GCATGCACGTGACCTATCACGTGATATGTGCACGTGAGAACACTCGAGTTTGAAACGTAACGTGACTTAGTCACCTAGCACGTGCAATCACGTTAAGTAAGTAGTAGTCCGTCCTTAAAATCTAGAGTGAGCCTCTAGTTTGTTTATATGTTTGATCATAAATCCAAAAGATTTGTTTGATAATAACTTAACAAGTGCTTGCTTAATTAAAAAAATGGGTTCCCTCACCTCAATTATTGATTCTTGGATCTTTTGGCATCAAACCTAAATATCAAAAATACATCCAAAACTGAAATGCACATGAATACTGTATATATTTATCGACAATGAAATTTAAATATCAACAATACGACCAAAATCTATATATTTGTTGGAGATCAAATCATGTAATTTCTAATGAAATTGTTTTAGGTTTTAATTTATAGAAATTTCTTAAATTAATTAATTTCGAAGTGTTTTTCTTCGCCAAAGTACCATATTATACAATCAAATTACATGGTGCTATTTTTCTCCCATAACTCCCTCCTCCCTTAACATATCTAACAGACAATGATGAACTCCACCTGAACCTACACATGAACTCCGAACCCAGATGCCTGGATGAAGTTGACTAAGAGTCAAAGCTTCTCCAAATGGTGAAAATCATTTTCGAATTACGAATCGAAATAAATAGAAACATTGAGCATTTTGGCTCTTTTTCTTTTTTTTTGGATTTATATTTTCTTTCCTTAAAGCAAAGAGGAGAAAAGCACGTGTACCAGGGGATGCATGAACACAATACATAGTCACTCCCTCTAGCAAGGTTCTATCCATCTACTCTAGTTCTGAATCTACTGTAAATTACATATATACCCTACCACGTGGCAAGACAGCCGCTGGTTTTGGCTTTAACACGAGTGAAGCACTCTCACATGGTTTGCTGACAACACTCCCGTCACGTGCTCCTTGGGTCCCACTCCCACACTTCTTAAAAATAGTCTTTCCCGCAACAAAACCCTCCGAGCCAAGCAACGACCCTTGTGCCCTTCTTTTTCAGCCTTTCTTTCTTTTCTTTCTTTCTTCTTCTTTTCCTTTAATTTCAAGCATAAAATTTCAGTTAATCATGCTTATTTGACCTTATCCATATTTAGCCTTTGATTTGCTTAGAGATTTGTAAGGTTGTGATCTAATGGTCTAGGTTTACTCGGTTAGGAGAAGAGGAAAACCTTGCGGTCTTTAGCTCTACCTTGTATTCTAATTCGAGCCATAGAGATACACTTAGGACACGCTATAAAAATCACATTGTAGACCATCACTGTGCCGGCGGATAAGATTTATGAATTGGTCGAGGCAGTTGTCTATATTTTATTTTTTTTAAGGAATCAGCAATTTGGACGAGTCACCTTTTTCTAGGCACCAGGGGCCGAGCCGGCCAGTGTATGGTGTGCACATACACCGTTAGCTTAGTCGGTTCCAAGCCTAATTTAAGTCTCGGATTTAAGTCTTTGATTTTGTTTTTTTAATCCTTGTAGGCAAACTTTTGCACCCCAGCCAAGAAATTTTAACGCCGCCCCATTTCTAAATTACACTCTTCACCGATAAAAAAAAATTTCCTTGAACTAAACTCCGCTGGACGACACAATACAATTTCAATTGAGAACCTGAGCATATCTCAGTGGTTTCTCACTGGCCTCCCTTAGGGGAGGGCTTAAGTCGAACCTCAGTAATATCAAAAAAATAAAAAAAATAAAAAATAATTTCCAATTACAATTTCTCATCATGTAAGGACTTCCTCCCTCAAGTCGGTTGTCCAATCATGATTGATTTTGTGAATTTGAAAGAATTTGCGGAAATTGTGAACGGTCCAGTCTGGTTCACGGTCTATAGAAAATGACCCGTGTCAGCTTGTAATCAGTTGATCCGTCATAGCCAACCCTGATTAGACATGTTTAGTTCTGACTAACTAACATGTAATGAAAATATGATAATGACTGCAGGATACAAATTAACTGAGCCATTGAGCTGTAATCGTCGTGCTTAAACGTGGGTTAAGCACTAAAATAACAAAAAGGGCAAAACTGGAATACAAAAACATAAAATTATTTTTAATAAAATAAATTAAAACAAGAAAATAAAACGCAACTCCCGAGGAAAAATAAAGCAGAGGAATCCGGCTGTAAACTTGGACGCTAATGCACGAGTCACAGCGACAAACCTGCTAGATCGGTTCCTTAGGGGTTGAATTGATCACTTAATTTTTTCTTCTTTTCAGCATTTTTATTTTCCTTTAATTCATCGAAAGTCCCATTATGCCCCTCTTCATGTCAACTCTTTAGAGTTCAATGAAACACATCCGTACAATGCAAGGAGTTGAGACTGTAAAGCCCAATAATTAGTAAGTTATTAACAACAATTGCCCTTGTACGTAACGTTGTATATTCAGAATTATGCTTCTTGGTTTTTGTATCACAAGTTTAAAATTTACTATTGTAATACACTGGTAGGCTAGTGAAATTACTATAATAACATTTTTGAAATCTTTATAGGGGTTCGAGTAAGTTTGTTCTTAATCAAGTTTAGCTTTCAATAAGATTACATTAGTGATTATTTGTATGTTGCGGTGAATCGTCAAAGACAGGCCTTCTCAGATGAACCGTCGAAAGCAACTGATGCGGATGAAATGAAAGCTGTGTATGAAATGTAGTACCTACAATTTGTATGTATAAAGGGTGTGTTTTTTACATTATTATCGGTTCAGTGACATTGTTCGTCAGTGATTTTTTTACAAACAAATAAATTCACAAATAATTTTAAACAACGGAAAAACAAAAAACGGTTGTTGAAAATTAATTACAGATACTACAATTTATTAGTAAAATCTGAGATTTAATGCACTATATAACGGTCTAAACCTTGCCTGAAAAAAAAAAGAAATCCCATATGCAAAACATGATTTGCCAAAGCATTAACTCTTCACTAAAATCTTTAGTGTCACTAAAATGATTTAGTTCCATTTAGGTAAACACTTGCTTAAAAAACTTCAACATTCAAAGCAGGGGGTAATAAAGTCACTGGAAATAATAAATGAATTTCTCTAAAACAAAAAGGGTAATAAAGTCATAAAAGTAAGAAAAACAATTACATAAATAAATATTAACTTTCTTTTTCTCTCCTCAACACAGTGAATTGAATTAAAATCTCCATTAAAATTTTCAATCCATGGCAGAATAAAAGATTCTTTTTTAATTACTTTAATTATTTTTCCATTTTTTTACTCATGAAATTCATCCATTTTAGCTGTCCACCTATCACCTTCAAGAACACATTAAACCCTACTCTTATAATGTCTTGTTGTTGTGCTCTCCTCATTCTCTCGTGAACAGTCTTCTTCTTCTTCCTCATTCTCCTCCTTCACCCCCACCCTTCACATACTTTTTCTCTTGCAATGGAAACACCAAAATATTTCCATGGTGGATACTATAGAAACACTCATCATAGCACCCACCCAGAGATTCTTAGACATGACTCTTCATCATCTAAACTTGCTGGTGGTTGTGGTGGTGATCATTTTGTGATTGATGATCTTCTTGATTTCTCTAATGCAGAAGTAGAAGGAGGAGGAAACACTTTTGGTGATAACTCTACTGATTCTAATTCTGTTGTTACTGCTGTTGATAGCTGTAATTCTTCCTTTTGTGGTACTTATGATACCAACAACCACAGTAATGATAATCATTTGCGCAATTTCCCTGAACACCCTCAGTTCTCCAATGATCTTTGCGTTCCGGTACGTTGAATTCGTTTTTCATTTTTTGTATTGAAAATATTTTGATTATCTGATTTTATTCGAGAAACTCAATTCTAATATATGTTTTTGTTTTTATTATCTATCAGTATGATGAATTAGTGGAACTGGAATGGCTATCGAACATAGGCGAAGAAACGTTTTCAACAGAAGATCTTCAGAAACTTCAATTGATATCAGGAATGCAAGCAAGAACAAACTCTGAATCAGAAACTCGCGGAGACTATCAAGCTGAGAACAACCGAAACAACCCAACGTTTCGTCCGGAAATGCAAGTTCCTGGAAAAGCTCGCAGCAAAAGAAACCGAGCCGTGCCATCAAACTGGTCCTCCCGTTTGCTTGTCTTATCACCAACAACATCTTCATCGGAATCTGATATTAACATGTCGAATTCATCCGGAAAATCAACCCCGAAATCTTCTTCGAAGAAAAAAGATGTTATTTCATCGTCTGCTTCGAATTATCATGAGGACCGTCACCAGCAACTCACTCATCAGCACCACCAGAACATGATGGCTGCCAATAACAGCGATGGTCGTAAATGTCTTCATTGTCAAACCGACAAGACTCCGCAATGGCGGACCGGACCAATGGGTCCGAAAACACTGTGTAATGCTTGTGGGGTTCGGTACAAGTCGGGCCGGTTAGTTCCGGAATATCGTCCTGCAGCTAGTCCTACTTTTGTTCTTACGCAACATTCCAATTCGCATAGGAAAGTTCTTGAGCTTCGAAGACAAAAGGAAATGCAACGTTCGGTTCATCCTCATCACCATCACCACCACCACCACCACCACCAGAATCAGTATTTGCATCCTTCAAACAATATGTATCATGATGATTCGAGCTGTGATGATTACTTAATTCATCACCATGTCGGGCCGGATTACCGGCAGCTTATCTAGTGGCGCAATGACGGGAATTCGATGACATTCCCGGCCCTCGGAGTTAAACGATGAATTAGGTGAAATTTGATGAACTCTAATTAGTAAAATGAAATTCTTCTAGAGTAGAGAATTTCATTGAACTTTTCATTTTTCATCTAATTTTCTTCTTCTTAATTGTATGAGTTTAATTCTTTTTTGTTTTTAATTTCCATCTTCTTTAAGAATTTGTAGGATTTTGAGGATCCCATAAAATGGAGGGAATTAGGAAGATTAATTGTAGTTGTAATGTACTCTCTTTTTTTACTTTCTCTATTTTTTGCCAGATTAATTAGACAATTCCTGCAAGTAAATTTTTTGCAGTGTTTAGAAAAATTTAATGTTGCCTTGTTAATTTGTAGCAAATAGTTTCTATAATTAAATCTTTGTTCATGATTAATTATTCAATCTTAAACAATTTTTAAAGAGTGTAAACATGAGTGACACCCATGTAATGAGAAAACTAGGATTTTTGAGATATCATGCACGGTTTAATGTCCATAACTAGAATTATACTACTAAATTTGATACTAAAGTATAATTTAAAAATTGATTGATTTTTTCTAAGGTCAAAATCTTGATTATTTTGTAAGGGGCCATCATGATTTGATACCTACACTTCCTAAATCTTTTGATCATATCAGATTTGTCCATTTGTATTATTGTATGGCCCACTATGTTAAGCTAATCAAAACCTTGACATAGATTTCTTTTAGTATTATTCATTTCTATGGAAATCAAATAGCTCTAACATTGTAGCTATCAACTTAGAGTAGGCTACCAAATTAAGACATTACTTTGAAAGCTTTTGCCGAAAAATGTAATTGAATTCATATAATTTTTGGTTGTTTTTACAGAAGGAAATGATTCAAGAGGTTTATATGATAATAATATTATTTGAATCCAAAAACTATTTACTAAATGGTGAATTTATTGAGACAAAGGAATTTTAGTTATGTGCACATTCTCTAAAGAGTATTAGAATGATATTCTTACTTGGTTAACTTAGTGGTTCTCAACCGGTCTTATTACACACTACTAATAGTCTTTCTCTAACTATCAAAACTAAATCAAATGATGAAATTGAGATGCCTCGCGAACACTCTTGAAATTTTGCACAAAATCAGATCAAAATGACATATCCACATGGGTAGTTCATCTCCCCGATAAAATGCCTATACTGTAGAAAAGCAAAGCAAGAATTTTCAGTACAACAATTTAGTAGTATAACTTGTTATATCCGGCATACTTTATAATGTGTACTATGATCATTAACTTATAGTAATAGCAAATTTTGCTGGTTATTATTCATTGTTTTCCGTTACTATCATCAAAACTATTTATCGAAAAATGGATTTTCGTACTTTGGTATATCTTTTTGCACGGAATTTCTAGTAAATATGAATTCCAAGAATAAGAAAAAAGAAGATAGAGTAATAGTGATAAAGAGGTTCGGTCGGGTATTAATTAATTATGGGTCGGGTTTATAATAATCTCCTCCATTAAAATGAGGATGAACATAACGTTACCCTGAAGAAGAGGAGTATGCATCCCTTGCACCATTTAAGTACTGTTTTTGGATATTTGTGTTGTATTAAAATAAATAGGATATCTAGGGTTTAGGGCAGTGTAGATTATGAAAGAAATGGTGAAAATTGAATTAAGTAAATATTCGTCTTGTCCGCGCGATCCTAGACGTTGCTAATCCATAGGGAACCCGTAGGGACAAATTTTAATTAGTAAAGAATTTTTGATGTTATTTTAGGGTTTAGTTTGTAGTATTTTGAGAGAATAATGTACTATATGTTACTATGCTTTACTTCAAAGTTTGATGCAATTCATGTAACTTAAGATAGTAGTTGTTTTTGTACTTGGTTCTAAGAGAGTTAGAGGTCTCTAATTACTCAAGTTGACTTGTCTATTTTTCATTGGAGGTTGCATTTTAGTTTGTCACATGAAGGATTCCGGAGTGGGGTGTTTTAGCATTACTCCATCTCTTTTAAGATGAAGTAGTATGCCTAGAGTGGAGGTGAAATCACACTATATGAAAACTACTTTGTTGAGACGTTTTGGAGGGGTGGTTCTTCCCACTTTTTCCCATAACCTCATAGATTTGATAAATTATTCTGTAAAAATCGTAGACCTATTAGTATTATAACGGTTTGTCGGCAGACTAAGGATGCAGGCAGATCAAACCTTGTAATTGGTATTTTCATTTCAATTTTACTACTCTATTAGAGACATTTACGACACCCTTAGAAGGTATAGTGTACGAACCGTCCTTCTTTTGTGTGCCTATGCCAAGTTTTTATGGGTGATATAAGTACCAGTATCTATACAGTGGATGTCTAATTATCCACATTGATTCCAGAGACAAGAAAAATTCTGAAAAAGATTACTTAACTAAAACAACTGGTACTTACATAAGGGGATGCAGCAATATTGCTTTTTACTAGTTAACGTGGTGACCTTTAAGTGGCTTGTAGATAATGTCCAAGGATTGGGCGAAGAAGACTAGGTTGGTTCACATTTTAAAGCCAAAATGGAAACAACAAGTGACAGAATATTAATGGGTTTGACTCAAAATAATGGGGCATCACTCCTTTACTGTGGGATCACCACTTTTTATTATTATTTTTTTTCTCTGTAAGTATGATGATATGATTCACATAGAGGTTAGAGGAGAAGGAACGCTACGTTTTCCTTTGCTCTATATATTTTTCTAATTTCTTTTTTCCTCTCTTAGCTTTAAAAGAAGGAACAAAACGTTACATTACTCACATGGGTAACCATGTGAGCTCTTAATATCATAATGCTTAATACCCCACTTAAGTTAAGGATGTTCTTCCACTGATCTTGTTCCTAACTACCGGCCCTCTTGTGCATTCATCTTTGTTACTTACCACCATAAAAGAACTGCACCAATTCATGTGTAAAAAGCCTTGTATGGGAAAAAGATGGCACTCCTAATACAATGTACTTACATTGTAGTTGCACGCCGCCGGGAAGCCGAAGGAGACTGTTCCGACGGATTAATGCAAGGTTGTGGGTTCTATAGTGTTTGAGACAATACTATAGTGTTTCCAGCGATCACTGAAAACTAGGGTTATTCTATAGAAGAAAGTTGTTGTGAAATTTGACAACATATCTTGCCCACAACATGATCCTATAGCTAGCTAATTAGTAGAACTTGTATTGTATATTAAGTTTATTCAGAAGGAGGACAGTGTATATACTAATGAAATCACTGTGCTTTGCATATAATTAGTTACCCACTGGCCACTACTAATACCCCCCTTTAACTAATCTTTAGAAAAGAAAGTACACCCACCCAGTTGATGATCAATCAATGGTAATGTGTAAAGGAAAAGTAGTACAAGAGTTGCAGAGAAAAGACAGTGCATGGTACTGGCCCTCAAGGGTGATATCATCATCATCAGTATACAGATATCATAATTAAGGTTAAACTAATCAAAAACTTAAGATACTCCACATGCATACTACTATATTTAAGTCCATAATTCTGTTTATTGATTAATAATCTTGTATTTTATGGACAGACAAATGTACACAGAGTTCGAGTAAGTGTAGTAGTAGTGTGGGAGTGAGTGTGAGTAAGTGAGGGATGAAGAAGAAGATGAGAAAGAGGAGATAATAATATAAATGCTAGAGGGGGGGTTCTCATTTTGGTGGTATATACCATATACTTGTTTGTTTTTGTGATCAATACAAATCTAATCCTATATAGAGTCCAATCTAGTGAATCTAATCTTGCTCCTGCTGCTGCTGCTGCCTATGGCTAGTAGCAAAACATAACGACACTCTCCCATCACCCCCACCCACTTCCCCATCACGTGGTGATCTCTATCTAAATGATTTTTAAGGAGTTTTTAATATCAATGTAAGACCCAATTCCATTGGGTTCTTCCTATTAAAGAAAAGAAAGAATTGGGTTCTACTTTTAGGTAGAAATTAAGAAAAAACAAAGGCACTCTCACGTGCCTCTCGACAATACTATACCTATCTATCTAGATAGATTATCTCCCTTTTCTCCTTTGAATTGTCCTAATGCATTTGAATGAATGACTAGTACCCATGTTTGTACTGTGTGTATGTTCATGCTTCATAAATTCATATAACATAGGTTTAAGGAAGTATACTAGGATTGATTCACACCATATTTCGGCTCCTGTGGGCAGGGGAAGCCAGGGATGGGGGTAGTGGGGGCATCTGTCTGTCTCCCAAAGGCTACTGGTGCTTATTAGCATGTGCATAGAAATAAATGACATTGTTCTTAGATGTCTGTGACTGGACTTGGCTCACTAGAGGTTCAACTGTTTAAGGTATTTTTCTGAATCTATGAAACTGCGTGGGGTGGTGTAAATGCGGTGTAAGAGTAAGTGCAAATGAATATCCAAGGGATATGCCGAGTCTTGGGAGTTTTAAACTGCATCTAAAAGACTAAAACTATGATCTGAAAGCAAACTTATAAAATTACTTTGTCTCTAACAACGTTTGAAATCAAAGTGAGAACTTTAATTACGATATCCATCAACACAGAATAACATAAAACTGGTTCACTTACAGAGAAATTTGTTTTACTCGTGTGGAGCGTAATTGATGTTCAAAATTTTGCTCATGTAGCCAATTCTGCCGAAATTTGCAAAGAGGAAAGGAAGCTCCATAATGTAAGTTATTACAGCAAAAAAAGAACCAACAATGTCACGTCCATCAGAGTCCTCCACAGCGTCTAGCATTTTGGCTTCTTAATTCTGACTTTTCTTTAGTTATCGCGGCACACTGAGGCCTAATTCTTAAAGAAGACAATTTGAAGAAAAAAGCGTACATCAGCAACATCATCATCAAATAATAAAACCTAGTAACCCCAAAAGAATGCTCAAAAGGGTCAAACAACATTAAAAAAATGACTGAAGGCTGAAGCTAGAATGCTATGTAAGCTAGCTCATTAAACTAGAAACTAATTAGCAATATAATGAGATTTATTTAGAGAAAGAGAGACAGAAAACGTAGGGTAGAGTAGTAGTAGTAACTTAGTAGGTGTAATAGATGTTGAGTGCAGTTGGAACAATTAAAGATCTCAAGTATTGTTCTTTGACCAGACATTATATGACAATTTTAACCATGAACTGAAAAAGTATGAAAACAAAACAAATTTGCTTTTAAAGAAGAAAACTTCATTAAACATCTAGATGCTTCATGAGTAAGTAAAAGCGAATAAGCCTAGAGTTTGCTTAACCAGTCAAACGAAGCCAACTATTCATCTAACCAACCATTAATCTACCCTGCGAACTAACTAAGAGAACTAAAAGCTGGAATACCTGTCTGGAGTATGCTAAGTAACAATTATACCATTGTGATAACCTATTAAGAAGTATCAACCAAAAATCCAAGATTAAAGGTTTGACACAATGTGATAGCTTCCATGATCATTAAGATCTTGCATATGGAGAACTGGAAATTGTGAATTCAAACAGTTCAATTAGCACATTCATCAAGGAACAACATAGCCATAATGAAAAATGTTACCACATTGATGAAGCACAAAGGTATAGGCATCAAAAGGAAACCATCATATGGACCAGTCAAGTAAACAACACTTACCAGAAAACTTGCAAAGCGGAAGATCCTACCTGCTCTATACTCCAAACACAATTAATGGGTACTAACAGAATTAACCACATCCTATATACCAGTGAACTCTATCACGTCACTCAACTGACAATCTCAGTTGAAGAGACAAAAACTATATGATAGTGGATTGTCGCAGTGTCCAATGTTGGGGGAAAATGAGTGCAATCCAGATTCTATTCATATTTTTTTCCTTATAAGAACATTCATGTGGGAGACAACTATAGGTTCATAATCATCTTTGTGATAATTAATCAAGTTCAGGCTGCCTTAAGACCACGTTTTGCCATAATTTGCTGTTTCGGATCTGCAATGAGTTTCTCTCTTAAAAGATTTGAGGTTTGAACTACTACAAACTTATAATTCAGATACTGTCCAGAGCAACAGTATTTACACATAAAAGCACCTTCGGCAACTTTCATAGCACCACCTTGAACAGTGGGCCTCAGACGCTCCATATCAATTCAGAAAGGGAGATCGAACTTTACCTAAAATATGGCAGAATTTAACACTCTGAAAAATAGAACTAATCTATAAGCTTATCCCTGCTACTAATTCAACTGACTTGTTTCAGCACATTAGATCTGTGCTTACTCATTTCCCAGGCCAGTCCATGATACCATCATACAAATTACAGACACACACTCCAAGACACAATATTACATCTTGCAGTTTCATCTACGTCTACTAACAAGTGTTGACCTTGACGATTAGTTTAGCTTTCGCTGAATCGAAGCTCCCTAGATCCACCACCTTTCTTCTTGTAAACCGCTCACTATCAGCTTGACAATTCATATAAACCATACCCATTCAGCTTTCTACTTTTAGCTTCATTTTAGTAGAAAGCTGACATTTTTAGTGTTCCTATCATCACCTCATTTGACTCCAGAAAGCCTACATTTTTGTTCGGTAAAGAATATGCTGTTGACGAGTTTCTGATGCAGGGGCATTTTTAAGTATTGCATCAATTTCGAACCAAGGTCACTGGTATCATCACCCAATGACTTTACCACTGTACTACAATGACATTAGTTTAGGCTTTATTGAAGCGCCGATGTCATTGTAGTACAATGGTAAAGTCACTGGGTGATGATACCAGTGACTTGAGCTCGAAAATCTCCAGCACCAAATTCTTTACCAATCAAAAGAAAAAAGAAAGCCTATAGATATGCTAGGTGTAATCGAGTGAGAGAAACAAGGGAGTCGTGTGTAAGTAAGATTTGTTCATATGAAACCTCTGTTAAGAATTTGAGAGTAATAAAATTTCTTACTTACAGACCTCTTCCAACCAATCATCCCCATTTCCAGCTAAGTTGTCGAAAATGAGTTTTTGGGGTGTAAGCTAAATTGGCTTAGAAGAGGTTTAGGAAAATAAAAATCCTATTACACAACTTTGGAAGCATACAAATCTGGCACACTTTATTCTTGTGAGGGCTAAAAATGATGCTCGACACGAGGTGCAAGGTATAACCAAAATAACTTCGGTTATATCTTTCGCTGCGTGTCGAGCATCAAATTTAGTCCCCACAACTTCCGAAGAGAAACAAGTTTATTTCTCAAAATTTATGATTTTACAACTCCTTGTAGTTGCTGCTCAATAACACCTTCCTTCTACAACGCCTATTTACACTCTTCTATCTAGAATACTCTAGCCTTATTTGAACTTGGCCGACCTAGTTATTTCTTTGCATAACTGTCTTTCATCTTTCTACAAACTGAAGGATTCTCCAGACACACCTCTAGCCTCTTGGACAAATGTAGTAGACAATTCTATATTTACCTATAGTTAGATTTTAATTTAAAGGTCTTGTTAACTTGTACACCCATATACATTTTAAGACAATGATCGTTTTGCATTGGGAACAAGTTTTGCTTGTTTTGGTGCATTGGAAATTAGTGTAGTTTTTAACGATTTGCTATTTTAAATGCAATAAAAACCAGTTTAATATACATAAAAGAAAACAATTTCCAATGCATTGGAAACAAGCAAAACACATATCCAATTCAAACAATCATTGCAGTAATATGTATACGAGTATACAAGTTAACAAAACCCTCTAATTAAGCTAATCAAGTTTACTTTTCAACATTGGAGTCATGTTCTTTTTCGAAACTTTCATCTGTTCTATGCTAGTTCGTAACAACTACTAGGATTTTCTTTTATCACATGGTTTCGACTTGGTTTGCCTTCTATCTTTTAATATGTGATATGGTTACGAGTGATTGAGAGGCTGGAGTTACCCGAGGGATCTAAAATAAACCCATATACTTCTAATGTTCTCTTCTTCTTGATCAGCAAGTAAATCACTATCATATCGTTTTACTATGGTCACTTCATTTGACTCCAGAATTCAGACTGCCTGATATCGGTTAAATTCTTTATTTTAGCCTTAGTTATTCGGAGTCATGTTCTTTAAAAAAAATCTTTTGCCCTCAACTGTTCATAACAAGGACTAGGATTTCTCATGGATTGGGCGTGGTTAACCTCCTACCTTTTAAATATGTGTGACTGGGCCATGGGTGATATAGAGATACATTTAACCATATAGTAGAAGAGTGAGCTGTGAGCAATAACAAAGTAATTACATGTGACTACGGCTTAGTCAACGAGAAGAAATATTCTTTGGAAGTTCATGCCTCAAGCATTTAACATAAAGAAAACATCTACAATCTCGGATATTGAATTTATCAGCCAACATTCAATCATTGATCTGTTTTAGGTATAGGCTCATCAAAACATCCTATACCTAGGGTTTGGAAAACAAAAGAATACACCTTCTAGTAGTTCTAGATGGTTCTAGAAGTGGTAACCTAATCCCAGAAGGGAAAACTTATAAATCCTATTCTTAGAAGATTTCAAACACTG
>JAJJMA010080275.1:0-23161 GCA_023529015.1 Papaver nudicaule
ATCACCATGAAGAAATGCCGTCTTCACATCTAGTTGTTCAATCTCATAGTCCATACTATCTGCCAATGCCACCCGAATAGAAGGAAACCTCACCACTGGTGAGAAAATCTCATCGAAGTCAACACCTTTTCTTTGCCCATTCCCCTTCACAACTAAGCGTGCTTTGAACCTTGGTTGTGAGTTATTCTTTTCAGTCTTCTTTCTGTAGACCCACTTGTTCTTCAGAACTTTTTTCCCCTTTGGCCTCTCTACATACTCATAAGTGTCATTCTCTTCTAAAGAAGTCACTTCTTCTTGCATGGATATCTGCCACTTCTCACTGTCTGGTACACTAAGAGACTCTCATAAGACTCAGGTTCACCTGCATGTGTGAGTAACACATACTCATGTGGTTTGTACCTTGTTGATGGCACTCTGGGTCTGCTGGATCTTCTTGCTTCAGCAGTTGGAACTTGTTGCACTTCTTGCTCACCAATATCACCCACTGGAACGTCTTCCTGAGCTTCATCTTCCTGAATATGCTCTTCTTCTGCCCACATCTTCAGCTTGTTCCGGAGTAAGAACAACTGGATTTGGATACAACCTCATATCTAATTGAAGCTTTGGCTCGTCAATCTTCTCAAGTCTTCAATAGACTTGGAAGCTTGATTACAGCTGGAAACTCTTAGCCCAAGATCTGGGTCATCTAACAACAAGCATCTCTAGAAACAAAAAAGCATTTCTTGTACAACCACAGTTGTATTTGGCTACAGGCAATCAAAGTTACACATACTTGGTCCTCATTCATTTGGTGCAATCAGTTATGGACACATTCTAGGATCATGATCCACGAGACAGATTTCTTGGACACATTTCGGTTGCAGAGTTTAGATCAAAAGTTCACAGCACCACATCGGCCAAGGACAGTCAAGCAACGCAAGGCAGGATAAGTTCCTATGTTTGAGACAACTCTCGGTCTAGTAATGTAGAGGACGTACAACTTTTTCCTTTCTAGTTTTATAACCGGGCCAGGGAGATAATAAAGCCTTGTGCAATCCTAAAAACTTGGCCCGGTATCAGTTATACCAAGGAAACTCTTAGCCCAAGGTCTGGGTCATCTAACAACTCTGACAACAAGCATCTCTAGAAACAAAAAAGCATCATTTATACAACCGCAGTTGTATTTGGCTGCAGGCAATCAAAATTGGTGAAATCAAATTTGACATTCTCAACCATACACCATAACAAACTTCTAATCCTCGATGGATGACTTCCGCTTGCTCAACAGAACGCACGGTTGAAAGCTGTATCAAGGTTTCGCCTTTGTTTTCTTCTTTGTTTAGGTTGCAAGGGAGATCCAAGCAACGATAGACTAGGCAGGGGTCTAAGAAATTCGGCCAAAAAGAAATTCTAGTTGTGCAAGCTTAGCTTACTTTTGTTGTATTTGTTTTAGCTGGCTGCTAGGCTAGTTTGGTGGTATTTTGTGCCTTTGTTTTCTTCTTTGTTTGGAGCTTCTTGTGGTATTTTGTGCCTTTGTTTTCTTCTTTGTTTGGAGCTTCTTGTGGTTTTTGTGCCTTCGCTCCTTGGTGCACTAATATGTGCCTTTTTTTCTGTAACTTTTCTTTTCTGTCTTTTTTCGTTTCATCAATAAAGTTTAACCTTTCTCCCTTAAAAAAAAAAAGGTTCATTTTCGCAAATGGTTCAATGGGTCTAATCCATTTGAAAAACTGAAAAGTTTTATTCACATCTGAAGCACTCATGGACTTGGCAGTTCGCAAACAAGATAAGCTCAGTGATCCTTTAACCAGGCAGGTCCTATGACGGTCCTTTAGCAAATTAAATCCCATACAATAATGGAAGGTGCATATGCCAGTGAATTTACTTTTCTACCTTCGCAGTAATTTAAGATGTGCTGATGTGCATTCCCCAAAACGTTGTCGTTTCTTTTCAATGAATTTACTTTCTTAGTTTTCTACTAATTTTTCGTCAGATGTGCATTTCCCGCAAAATGTTGTCGTTAAAGATGTGTGCTCCATCTATCACCTTGTATAGCTCCAGGCACACGAGACCAGTTGCCACTGCTGTGGAGGTTGCAACTGCAGGTAATGGTTCTCCCGGCGATAAACTTGGCTTTCAACTTGTCGACTTCAGGAATGCTCTAGTTCCTTGCTCTCATGGTTTTCATCCTGCAAAAAATCAAGACCCACTTAACAGAAAGGTTCACCAAATTAAAGCAGCAAAAGAATATCGAACATTCGAACTCGTTTCATGTAAGCTGGCAAATGTCATTTCTTGTGTATACTAGATAGAAGTGGGCACACCACTAGATCTCTAAGGGTCAATAGACTCAATAAAGAAGAGTTATCCACATTAGTATAATCACATTGCAAACTACAGGTCCAAAATCCTAAGACAGGAAAGAGTATCATTCCAGTGGTTAACTTGCATGAATATAGACATACCTTCTCAAATTGTACTGGGTTCATTCGAAACCCAGAAGGCAATTTGCCAATGAATCCTCCACCTTTCAAGTCAGATCGTTGATAACTGATGCATCGTCTATATATGCTGAGGAGAGGTTTATGGCTTCCTCATCGGTTACGATTTTAACTCCCTCCTTTGAATGGAAATCTGGGACAATAACATTAGTAACAGCAGTTGCGCATTTACTAGGATTCTTAACCCAGCCAGGAATTGAGATGCCAAATGTTCAGCACGCAAAATGGATGCAGCCATGATGAACTGAAGGTGACTAGGGCCATCTACTGAGAAATCAAGAGGACGCAGGAAGCACTTAGGCGCAGACCAGAATCGGGTCCCCTGAGCTGGTTGAAGCATCCTCTGGGAAAGTACAACTGCTTGACATGGTTGACAAAGTAGTCTTACAACCTGGTGGCCATAAGACAAAATCAGTATGAAGCCAATCACATAATATCAAGGGGTATATTTAAAAGTCACTGAGAACATATAGATCATGGTCATAGGCATTTTACATTAAACAGGCCCAGGTGAGGCAGTCCTGGAAAGCTTCACATTTGTCCATGTCGAGACACTCAATAACACGTTCCAAATTCTCCCTTGCTTGTGCATCACCTGTTTTCTTCATGGCATTGATTGATATATTAAGCAGGATTGCACAAATAGGAGTTCACTTCTGCTGGTGTCTTCTCGAGTAAGCCCTCTCGAACTCAGAGCGAGCCCACGTCAATCAGTGATCAATGTTGTGTGGGAATGAGTGAACAGTACACACTGGCGACTGCTTTTCTGGTGGGTCCCTTGAGGCATCACATCAAATGGGGAATAACCATCAGAGTGTTGCATTTAGCACCTAAACTTCCAGACTCCAAAAGAGGTTTCTGAAAATACAAGCACTTCTGATCCATGTATATTAATTCTAGAATTCCTGTTATCCAGAGCATTGACAACAACGTTTAAATTCTCCCAAAATGCAACGTTAAAAACACTTTCAGTTTCAGGGGACGCGCGATTTTGCGGAGCTTCAATGCGCAAGTGTGGATTCATCGACGAGGCGGCAGCTGTAGACTTAGCCTGGCCAATGTTCCAATCCCTGAAAAGAAACTGTCTGCTAAGATTACTCTTCTCAATGACATCATAATCAGTAATTGTCAGCTCCCCTTGGCTATTGCATGAAACTCCCGTCAGAGCCAAGTTCTTGAGGAATTCACAACCAAGTCCACCAGATCCAACCATAAACACTTTAGATTCCTCAAGTTTCTTTTGAAGCTTGGAACCGAACACTGATATCTGGGCATCGTACCGGCTATTCACTGGTTTCAAATCGTTAGGATCTAATGGCTCAGCAGGAAGAGATTCAATAGAGTCAAAGTGAAAGAACCGTTTCGGAAGTACCAAGCAAAACATGTATTAATATTCAAATATACTAACTATATTTCCAAGGGTTCAGTTGAAAGATCAATTAACTAATAGGAAATGCCTGAAACTATTTTCAGGAACTTTGAAGGCTGTTCAAAAAGAATAATCCAAAAGAAAATGGATCTTTAAGTCTCTCACCTGATAAAGAGGAATCAAAACCTCCTGGCCCACAATACCACCAAACATGGCCGCCATGGGGTTCAAAACAACTTTGGAGCCAAAGGAAAAATGACGCAAAAGCTTCTCATCAATCTCCTTCCTCCAGTCCATTATCACCTGATTTCTTATTCATGGTTCTAGAGACAGAAATCAGCTTCTGTGCATCCTCTTTTGACCCAGCAGCAGGGGAACTTCCCAATTCTCCCATGAACTTTTCCAATCCTTGAAAAGCTAAGTGCAGCTGAGGTGGACAATCAAGCTTAGAGAAATCACTCAAAAGATAATCACTCAGTGCCTCTTTCAGGGTCCTAAACTTCAACACCTTTAGTTGTTTCACCTGTGTGACTATACCACCTCTCATATACCCCCCATAATTTGTAGTGTCCACGTCAAGTTCAAAGGAGTAAGGTCTGGCATTTTTTACCTTCCTAGGTTTTCCATCACTGAGTTCTGTCATCCCATGAACTTCTGAGAATAAAACTACGTCCCATCTTGAAACTCCAATCGTTCATCATCAACGGAAGATACAAGCGCAGGACTGTCATTGCTGATGGATGCAATTATACCAGTATGTTGCTCCTCCCCATCAACATCGACAACAGTAGATTCTGGACCAAATTCGCAGACCCAAAAAGGCCCCGAACTTCTGTTTTAATGAAAGAGATCGCAGGCTTGTGATTATGACAGTACTCATCAAATTAAATGGCATCCTCAAAGCCGATATCAGTAAATACCACAGCCTGCACAGGCAGAACATCATTAGCTTGTGATATAAAATCATGTTAACAGTTTCAAATGTAATCAGACGAAGTCTTCAGAATTGAAATGAGCATTATTTATATTTATATAGCATTTTGCAGAATCATGAAAAGCACTATTCTACAACATAAGGCCTTAGGAAGAAACTCAAGTAGCCAATATTTTAATATAGTTCTAAGTACTCAGTATCACACCAATCTATGACATGCTGAAGTTACAAATGCACATGCGAACGAACAAACAGAGACTAACCTTCAACCTAATCATCGTGATGTCAACAAGGCTTACTACAGGTACTAGTATACATAATTGAAAGTTGCGCATAAATAAATTGCGTCCTAAAGCACGGAGTAATAGCAAATAATGGTAAAACAAAAATGAACAAAAATCTTTTTTCAAAAAAATACCTATAAAATGAAATTAATGAAGAACATCACCGTTTTCTTATTATTCTGGTCTCTATCGATGATTTCTAAGAGATAACTCCATCATGGAAGATCTGATCGTTTCTGCTCTCACATCTTGGATTTCAAAAAAGGAGTTGGGAAAATCGTTGAAAAGTTTTTGTTATAAAGGACAGTTCTGTCATTTCAAAGGAATTTTACTCCATTCCCTTGGAAAGCAATTCTATTCCTGTGTTGAACGGGTAGAAAAGAAAATGAAGATTTCAGAGGAATCGGATTCTCTCAGAATCGGATCCTGGGTGTTGGGTGAATTCCGTGAACCAAACACGCTGCACAAGTATCTGGAGCAGACACAAATTTACTTGGCAATCTCAACAGATGCATCAATTGGAAATATACTGTACTTCTCAATAAATGTACTTCTCATA
Organism: Papaver nudicaule; assembly: GCA_023529015.1. Taxonomy (NCBI): domain Eukaryota; kingdom Viridiplantae; phylum Streptophyta; class Magnoliopsida; order Ranunculales; family Papaveraceae; genus Papaver; species Papaver nudicaule. Next base: position 5,624 of record JAJJMA010080275.1, read on the forward strand.
ATTCCGACAAAATTTGTGTTACGAACAACACCTGGGTAGGACTCGTCGCTGAGTCACGTAGTGTTACTTGGTCTTATTCATCCCATCCATGGGCTCAGTCACCGACTTTAACTAGTTTGGAACCGAACGAACTATAAGTGAGGATCTAAACCACATTTAAGTTTCCTACCGTAACCACCGTGGGGTTAAACCAAATAATCAGCTGTACCACAGCAGAGCGCTTCTCCCTTCTTTGTTGATGGTGCATGGGCTCAGATGGGTCAGATGACTCAGATCCAGATTGCTGAGGATCATCTTCTTCAAGTATTGATGTTCCACTAACAGCTGGACCAGATAAGAGAACCCATGACCAGCATCATCAAATATTACGATTGAATGAGTACAATCAATCCTTTTCTTTAGAGATGCCCACGGATTCTTGAGAAATACTAACTGGTGTCCAGCTTTTCACTGATAATGTTTTCATAATAATCTATTTATTGTCTGAAATTGTTAAATGAACTCTCAAAGCTATAGAAATCTAATATCCTCTCGAGATCATGGCACTCTTTGTTTACCCCCGTGTTTATATAATGATGCCTATTTTGTACGGCATCCAGTACAAAATATGCAGATTTTAATCTGATTGGGCAGTATTTATGAAAATTTCTCTTAGTTATCTAATTCTGAACACATTGTGGAAGAGAAAATAGAAAATCAGAAACCACTGACCAGCATCAGGTGCAAAAAAAGAAGGTTACCTTAATAGCAAAAAGATCACCAGTAGTTCTTTTCTTTGCCAGGAAAACCTTACCAAATTCCCCACGACTTATTGGCTTTATGATCTCAAAGTCATCAATAGAGGTACGATCCTTAGACGAGTGAACAGGGCTTGTTCCCAAGCTGCGAACAACATCATCTTCCTTTGGGCCATCTTCATCAATTGGGGTACTTGAAAAGTCAACTTTTTCATCATCAACAAGCTCACAAAGTTGCAAGTATTTCTCCCTGGATAATCACAATCCATAAAAAAAAAAAAAAAATTGCATTATGTGATCTGTTCTGGGAGAATACCGATTAATTTTTCACTAGATATACAGAGATGTATGTTTACAACCCACTGAAAACGATTTGAGACCGAGGGGGACTGAAAGAGATTTAAAAAAGAAAAAGAAAAATGACAAACGCAGAGGGATGGCGTTTTCTTCTGGACGGCCATACCCAGGTATAACTCAATAATTGAAGATATAAGACTCACCTGATCAATTTTTCTGTGCGTGTACCAAATGTCTCCACCGTGTAAGCATCTAGCTTCCTAAGTTTAACTACTACCCTCAAGTCGTGCATAGATGTATTTGCTACACATCGAGCAATGTCGGCAAGTTCATTCATCTGCATCACCCAGAAATAGCTAGAACATTATGAGCGATGTTCGAGAAGTTCTCGTTATAAGAAAGCACAAAAAACTAACAAAATTCATGTGCCATGACATATCTACAATGCTCTGAATATGCCAGAGGATTTTTTTGGAAACATAACAACAATGCTAAGCATACCCGAAGCAAAAAAAAGAACTGGAATATAGCCAATTTTTTGTAGCTTGTCACAAAACTGCCTTCTGAGGGTGAACTTCTAGGAACTAATAGTTTTGAAATTTTCTAATATATTGGGGTTTAATTTTGGCTTACAAAACTGTGTCATCAATGATTTATCCTTGTAACAGCTTGTACAACTGACAATAAATCTTTCAAACATCTGCATGTTGTTTTATTTCGTAAAAAGGTAAATTTTAATTATCAAGAAAAAAAGAGGTAAAAAACGGTCTTTTAGATAGGACGTACCTGTGGAATGTCTTCATGCTCAGGATATGTGACCTTTCCTGTTAAAAACAAGTCTTTCGGACTTGTTCGTGGTGTCAACAAGGTGTCATGCTTCCAGCTGATGATGTTGTCATTCCTTGTCGAACTTCAGGCCAAAATGCCTTTTGCATGACATAGATGGCGTACCCTTTAGGTCATCCATTAATACTGAATTATCAGTCTTAGGAAGACAATCGAGCATGTCTTCCGAACCCCTCCTTGACCAGTCACTTAGTTTTGGAGATAGAAATGCTGACTCTTCAGTAATGCTTGAATTCGAAGCTTTTGCAACATCAGGACTTAGGTCCTTCTGTGATGAGAAAGACTCCATCATTTTATCAAGGGTGTCAGCAATCCTGATAAGACACATTAACACTTAGCCCTTTCTGATCACATCTATCAGCAATTGTACAGATTCTTGAATGTTTTTCCACGTGAGATGTTGGTACATCCTCCTCACAAATGCGACATATTATTGTATTTTCATCATAGAGACTTTCTTGACTTCCTGGATAACCCCAAGAAACCTTGTGCTGATGCTTTGATGGCAGTGAAGCATGCACTACTTCTTTGGCAGAAGGAAGTTCAGGAAGAGGCTTCAGAAACCAAATCTGCATCTAAACTTCTTGTCTTGCTCAGTGTCTCTTGGGAATCCTCCTTGATGTCATACTTTTTAAGTACTGGTAAAACTTATTTTGGGCATTTCAAAACAGGAGAGGGGAGTTTCTTCCAAGAAGCCATTCTGTTCCTGCCATCAACAGGTGAATCGAGATCTTTTGTGGTTTCTACATTAGTAGTGGGTGGAAGTATATCTGCAGGCTGGACAGGATTTTTCCAACCAAATCCACGCTGCTCCTGACTAAGAAATTTCCGTTGAGAGGTTGGCTTGGGTCCCTTTAGAGCAGCAACACTTTTCTCATCTCTTAGTGGACCTGATGCAACTCGTTCATCAGCTGAATGGATTACACTGGACCGCCGCAGACCAAAATCATGTGCATCCTAAGCCAGACCACTTTCCTTGTGGAACTGCAACAAACGTGTGCATCTTGTGAGAATTGAAAGCATCCGGGTACGAGCTGCTTTAGTTTACCCATAGGAAGCTCCTGACGCTGATCATCCAAATCCTGAACTATGCCTTCACAATGAAGCCAAAACTATCCAGGTGACATCATAGCACAGCGCCTTGCCATAACCAGTAGAAAATCTTCAATTGTTAATTGCCAGTCGGAATCAGTTTATGAGTTCTTTTCCAAATTTCCAACCAAATCTCCCGCAAGAATTGCCAGATCTGAGTCAACTTCCTCCTTTGCTTTGTCAAACTTTGGTCGAATGACAACCAAAACCTCCTATATGTAAAAAGAAAATTGTTGCAAGTGAGTGTTAAGAACATTAATTATATAGAGGACATTTTTAAAGTACACGTGATCCCTTCTCACATGCAACTAAGTTCATCTGGCCACCGCAAACGACAGCAATAAAGCTAGTTGCAAACAGATGGCCCTATAAAACAACTACTTGGCCAAATTACCTGTTCAAATGCATGGGCTTCACTACCAGGAACACTATACCAGAATTTTTGCTTCCCCCTGAAATAAAGAGTTGTAGTCAATAGCATAATTGATGCTTGTTTGCAGCTAATAAAGTTATGCAACATGTGTTTCGCGATAAAAAATGTCAATGAAAAAACTAGAGTAATTTCTTACTTCGACCTAACTTTAAAATTTGGGATAACAAAGACAATTATGGTCCTGATTGGGAACTGGAATACCCTACCTTATCTAGAAAAGTATAAATCAATACACCGTCGCACAAGAAGTGACACTTTTTACATTTTCATTTTGGCCTATTCACTTACTGTGGCAAAAAATATCATCAATAGAGGTAATCTTCACGCTTAACCAAAGGCGGTAAAAGTATAGATGCTAAACAAGGGTCAACTTGCTGGAGACATAAGAATAATCAGAAATTGCAAGGCTTCATCAATATGGACATTTGCTCGCTTGCATACCCTTGCCTCATGAATACAATGAGAAAGTAGTATTTCAATCCACCAAAAATGAAGTTGAATGCTTAACCATGCAAGTCCTTCAATCATATATATAGTTGTGAATTTAAATCTCTTAACCTAGAGGTAGATTGAAGTAAGTAGGCCATGTATTGCATCGGTAAATACAACCATGGCACCATAACACCAGTAATTATTGAGACTAGTATACTTGTCCCACACCTCAAACTCAACTGCTGGCGACACGAGGGAATACACAGGCTTCTTCTTGTTAATCATCTCATAACCATACAAATGTTCTCGGTACAACTGAAGACAAAACATGCTTCGAGCACTCTGAAATCTTCCCTTCACCACCACCCGCAATAAACCTATAAACTTCTAACCATTTCTTCTCCTTAACAGCATTATAAGAAATCCAATTCAAAAACCACTTTCTTCTTCCCAAATAGGAAGTTATGGCTAATCCATTTCTCTTGAAATCCTTCCTTTTGGTAGAATTACATACTCTGAGGTCATAGAATCCATTATCTAATCTATATGTTAATGGAAGTAGGGTTAAATTGAATCTTCTAATTCTACTAATTTTCTTCTCATTATATAAACCAAACAGTAGAATTGCTTGAATTTAAAAGAAAACTCAAACTTACCAGAATAATCAGCAGCAGTGAGATCATTAAGATGGTGTAGGTCAGATTTCTCCAAGCTTTTCATACTGATTTGCAGTTAAGAGTTGATTCAATTGGCAAACGAACCAAAATGTCTAAGGTGATATCCAATGGGAGAATGTTGGAAGAATCCATTAACGATGTAAGGGAATCTAGGGTTTAAAGAAATGGGGTTTGGGGAATTATGGAAATAGGGGTTCTGTCGTCTTTGAGAAGGTAAAGCAGAAAAAAGAAATTGTTTAGTCTGGTTTACTTATGGGGTAAATATGACTCGAGTTATGTTAAGGGTGTCAACGGACGCATTCGGATTCGAATAGTGCAGTATTGGTATTTGTATCCGAAACTAAAAATATGAATATGAATCGGATTCGAATACGAACTGAATTTATATCCCGGATTTCGAATACGAATAGTGCAGTATCCGAATTTGTATCCGATTAATTATGTTTCGGATAATATTGATAATTCGAATGCGGATTTGAGCGGATTTCGAAGTTTTTGGACATCCATTGACACCCTTAAATTAGAGGAAATATAATAAAAGCCCCTGATTTCGTTGGGCCTTCACAATTAACCTTACGAGGGTTAAATTTGAAGTGGGGCTGGATCCGGATAAATTTTAATCCCAAAGCTACCCTCCCTCATATAAACAGATCTCTTTACCTGTAAGTGAAACTACAACTAAAACCGTAGAGACAGAGAGATTTTGTCGAGAGAGAGATCGAGAGATTTCGTTCGAACGAAATCAATTTGAAATCAGAAGTTCAATTTGATTTCAAATGTTGTTCAAAACCTCAAATCCTTCTTCTTCTTCTTCTTCTGTTGCGAATATTAGTAGATCAGGAGATAAAATTAGGTTTTCAAAAAAAAAAAATTGGTTATTGCATGTTAGATTCAGAGTGAAATTCGATTCATAATTCTATTATAGAGTTGAATATTCAGAGGTATTCATGACGAATTGCAATTTTGATTCATTGAAGAAGAAGAATTAAAGAATTTTCGGAGATTTCGTGTTGACTTCATCCTAGATCTAATTCAAAGCAGGTATGAATTGTTTTTGGTTTTAAAATTTTATTTTCCTCATTTGCAGTTTGTATAGTTTTTAACCACATTGAGTTTTGATATTGCGAGAAGGAGCTTTTGATTTACTACATTCAGTTGAGGCTGTAATGACTTCGAACATACGAAGCTTAGTGCTGTTGCGAATATGCAGCCAACCTTGTTAAGAAAGTCAAATAATTAAGGAGAAACGTTTTGTGAACTATATTTTGCTATCTCAAACTCAATATAAGTATGGTTATTAGGATTCACAATTTGTGTGTTTGGAAATTGTAGTGTTCAGTATGTAGCTTATGTAGAGAAGTAGATAGTGTTTTTAGATCTGCTAGTGGAACACCCAATTTATATGTGAAGAAAGGATTAGATTTAAACTTTTTTTGTATGTAAAACTGTATCAGGATGATACACCCAATTTCTATGTGATTTCTGTAACTTTTATCAGCTACACAGATCTTATTAATCATGAATGCAATTGCATATAGCTGTAGTTATTTCATCGTTAACAGCTCGGTGTGATTTCACTGGGCAGTGGCTTTAATGATTATACGAGTGGTGGAACAGAAGCGGTCTACCAACAAGTACGCCGTGAGATTACAGAGGAGTTCAATGAGTGCTCACATTTACGGTATCATGATCCATCATTGGATTCTTCAGGGCATACTTTGTCAAACTAATTAAAGTGGGGCTTCCACATTGATGCAGGTTCTTAAACTGGAAAAATCTCTATTTTTGAACTATGGTTGCTGTCCTGATAATCTTGCTAAAACAGAAGTTGCAATTGGTATGTCCTTCCTTTGTCTCTTCAAACTCTCTCTACTTGTTCATGAAACTATAGAATTGTATGACTTCTTACGGAGGGAGTGACTTCTTCACTTAATGACAAAGTACTGTAATGACAAAGTAGGTTGGTAACATTGTTTTGCATATTTAACGATCCACATATGTAGCCCAGTACTAATTTCATCTGTTAGAATGCACAGGAGGTGTTTCGGCCACTTTATTGAATATGTGCTTGACTACTTTGTCTTATAATGTACTTTGAAAGTAATTTGTATCACTTATTTATTTAATTTCTTCATTTTGGGTTCATTTTGGAGTTTGCGCGGGTAACAAGTCCTTTTAGCTTCCAAGAAAATGAAATAAATTTGGTTACGAATAATTTTGATGTTAGTCTATGGTCTGTTTTGATGATTAAGTTATATTCCTGATTTCAAGAGTAGGAGTTCCGCTCCAGAGTTGATGTTGTTTGTGTTATGTGAATTTCTTTGTGTGTTTTTTTTGTTTTGGTGTGTTTGTATCCCCTTATGAAGAATCTGTGGTGCAATGGTAGCACGACTGACTCCATGTCAGAAGAAGCGTGTTCGACTCACGCTAGGTTCATTTATTCGTGTATGTCAAAATTGGCAAAATATGGCGTCCAGTTGGCAACTAGACACATAAAATGTGGTCTAGTTTGCAACTGGACACCAAAATCTGATGTACACAAGAGTCTTGTTGCCTACAATCATGTGGTCTAGTTGGCAACTAGACACATAAAATGTTGTCTAGTTGGCAACTAGACACCAAAATCTGGTGTGTACAGGGTTCCTGTTCATACAATCATGGTGTCTAGTTGGCAACTGGACACATAAAATGTTGTCCAGTTTGCAACTAGACACCAAAATCTGGTGGTGTAAAGAAAGTTATGTTGGAACTGCAATTTATCGGTGGTGGCGGCGGCGGCGGCGGTAGCGAGGGAGGTGGTGGTTGCTGGAGGCGGCGAAATATGGTGGTGATTGCATGAGGAGGTTGTGGTGGTGGTTGGTGGTGGCGACGGAAGGTGGTGATGGTGGTTGCTGGAGGGGGTCATGGTTGTGGTGGTTGGTGGTGGTGGCGGTTTGCTGGAGGAAGTCGTAGTGGTTGTTGGTGGTGGTGGTGGTGGTGGCGGCGGAAGTGGTGGTTGTTGGTGGTGGAAGTGCGATAATGCTGGTGGTGGCGGGGGTGGTGGATGTTGGTGGTGGAGTCGCGATAGTGGTGGTGGTGGCGGAGGTGGTGTTGGTTATGGTGTAGATGGTATGAGGTGGTGGTATAACATTTTTTGTGTTTTTGAATAAAAAATTATTATGTAGAATAGAATGAGAAAGAATTACATAAGAGAGGGTATTTTAGGAATGAAATTATAGTAAGGGTATTTATAAAGTTGAATAAGGTTAAATTTTTGGGTGTAAAATTATAAGGGTATTTAATTAATGTTCTCCTTAAATTATGTCATTAGGAAGGGAGATTTTTATAGGGTGTGTTTCGATACTAGAAGCACTTTTACTTTGTAGAAAGTCAATTTCAGATTCAAAGGCAAAAAGAATGAGTCAATTTTTAAAGTCATAAGCAAAAAAGTTTCGTTCATACAGAAGCACAAAAGTCAATTTCTAGAAGTCATAAGTAATTTTTGGTTTCCGGAAATCATTTTTAAAATTTTGCTGTCAAACTAACGTCTGACTTTTTTGCTTTCAAAAGTTGGAAGTAACTTCTGTGGGTGTATCAAGATAACATAACTTTTTACTTCCAAACTAACTTTTAATTGTTGTGCTTCCGACTCCGAGATTCGAAAAACAACTTTTGAATGTGTATCCGAACACTCTATAGAACACTTATAGGTTGTTTGGTAATCAAAAGCAATTCTGATTTCAGAAGCAAAAGCATTTTGCTTCAGAAATATTGACTTTTAGATGTCATTTTGAAACTGCATTGTCAAACTAGTTTCTGACTTTTCGACGCTAAAAATTATATCTATTCAGAAAATTATGGGTCATAAAACAATTTTTGGTCCGCGGGAAAGGATGGTTTTCGCGGTTTTCATAAATCAGTACTTGTGGTATTCGAGGCACTATTTTCTGATATTGCACCGTTGGAGATTGATTTTGGTGCTAGGGTGTTAGCCTCCAACTGCTGGTGGTTCAGTTAGGTAACAGGCCAAAGGCTGTCTACATGGATTGCAAATAGGAAGCACAAAACTCTTAAATAATAATCCTAATTCCTTAAGAAGTCGAGGGAATGTAACATGAGATACCTAGAATGTCACTCATTCTTGCGACAGGCAAGAAAACAATTACTAAAACAATTTAGGGTCCCCTTCCTAATAAACTTATTTGGTGTTTAACACCATCCCCAAAATTTGAGTTCAGAACTCTAAGTCCAAGTTTCTTCGGAGCTATTATGCGAGTTTCTAACTTTACAGGGACATAAATAACTAACAATCAAGTTCCTATTGAAAGTGTGGCACCAACTGACCAGATTTCTGCTTTTTCCGAAGGAAGAAAATCAAATTCTTCTATAGGTTCTCTAACGCTTTCTTTATGGAGTTGATTTCTGCCTGGGCCTCCAGAACTTGATGTCTTCTTTCACACCGGCAATCCCTTTCCAGTTCCCGGAGCATTTGACTTTCAAGTTTCTGTAATTTCATAGCCAATTCTTTCTTCCGATCCCTCTTCGCTTTCATCTGCAATTGCACAGGATAATATTCAGTACGGACTTGGAACACCAACATATCAAATCAAATGAGAGTTGATTAACAATTCTTTAGGCAAAATAAGCTCAAATCCCAAAAGTATATCCATAACAGATTTTCAAGAAAACTATAGCATACTTCAAATAGGAACCTAAATAGAGAATTTAAAGTTTTACCTTTCTCAACATCTCGATAAATGGTGGGATGAAAGATAGGAGAAGCCATTGCATTATAGCGATGAGTGTTTCACGTTCCATGTGTGCTCTCTTTTACCTGATAAGATGAACTAACATTCACATTTCTAATTTAGTGATACATAGGTTCCAAATGAGTTTCACAATACTACCAAATTACTTCTGAATACAGGAACACGGTATAAAACAGGGTCAATATAACACATGCATAACGTATAACAGATTCAATTAAACAGGGACACCATGTAGAAATAGTTCAACAAAAGGTGGCATCTGATTCCAGATTCGAGGTGTTTTAGTATCTGTGGCCATCATGACGCAATGGTTAAGCAACGGTGGTATCCAGTTCACAGCTAGAGGTGTTTTCAGTGTTTGTAATGGTGCAGTAGTGACAAATTTTATTAGGAGATAAATCACAAAGATGATAAATCTAATTGGGAACGTAAACAACTAGAGACATGCTAAAAGAAAAAATCACAGATGCCAGTTGTAACAAACATGCTAAGAGTAAAGTTCCAAATCATACGATCAGATGAACAAATCCCTTCATTTATAACTATGCCACCCATAACTTTCAAACAAAGTCTAAAAAACACCAACGATTTAAGCTCAAATGCACAATGATAAAGTACTTGAACTAATATGAACAACTAAATAATATTTCAGAGTTAACTTTTACGCTCGGCTGAATACAACATAAAGTCTACTACATTTTATCTTTATTATAATCTTAAAATTCAGTCAATACTATATCAAAGTTCTGATAATTCTTGCACAATGTATAAAATGCTCAAAATCAATCATTAACAATAACCCACTTCAAGTTTCTTAAATCGTCCTCCCATGTATCAAATTCCTAGCAAAAACTATAAACACTATAACTGAGTATCTCAAGCTGAAGTTTATGTTGGTTGAGTAAATGACTAGATGTTAGAGTAGAATTAGTAACATAATTGGGTTGTATTAGAGAGTGTGTGGGTGAACAATTTCATCGTTCTTGGATATGTAGGTTCTCGATAAACACTGGCCGATGAACTAATTTAGTGATACATAGGTTCCAAATGAGTTCCACCAAGAATTCCAAATTACTTTAGAAAAATCAATCCTAACGGAACTACGAAATTGCATTCCATATTACTTTAGATACTTCCCCATGTATTAAAACCCTTGTTCTGTTCTTCCCTTGTTTTCACTTCCCCAACCCCAAAAATCAGCCAAACTCAAATCAACCAAGAGAATTCTCAAACAAACATATACAGAATCTCAAGAAATATAAAAAAGAAAGACAACTCATTATACAATGCCTTGAAATCAATCTACGAAGACTCCATTTTTATTGGTGAAATCTCTGAGATTTGGTCACAACTTCCATTAGTAGCTAATTTACGATGTGGGTTATGGTATTCACGCCAGTTTCATTCAACTTATAATTTCAAATCTACTGATGGTCATTGTAATAACTGGTCATTCAAATTCCTAGCAAAAACTGTGAAAACATACGGTTACCCTGCAATGCAATCGTTCTTGGAAATGTAGGTTCTCAATTATCACTGGTCGATGAACTACAACCTTGTCCGTAGAAATCATCCTAGGACATGGTTCCACATGATTTGACGAACATTCACATTACAAATTCAGCAGACACAGTTCTAAATGAGTCTCATGAAGTAATAAATTTAGTAATCGTTAGAAACATCGACCGTAACGGAACTACCAAATTGCACTCCATAATACTTTAGGTACTTCCCCATGTATCAAATTCCTGGCAAAAACCATGAATACACCCTATTAATATACCCCCAAATTAAAACCCCAGAAAATCAAGGATACAATATCTGAATCGGGTGTTGGACAAGCTTAATCTCTAAACCAAACCCTAAATAAGACTGAATAACAACATAATCATACTAAAGTTCAATGAGAAGAGAGGAACTGACCTCAATTTTGCTCTTCTCACCAAAATTTCCTACCAGAGTTTCACCTGAAACACACACAGAACATTCACTTTCATAAATGGTGAGAAAAGACTCGAAAATCAAAACCCAGTAGCTAGCAGTAGATTATAATAACTTTGATTTGATCTCTTACCTTTTGGATGATAAATTCTTCTTTCTGAGCAGAAAACAAGGAAACGGGATAAGGGAATATCTCAAGGGCTTTCAATCGATATAAGAAGAAGAAAAAAGAGTCATTTTGGGATTAGGGTTTGGGAAGAACTCATTTCACTTTTGCTATTTTCAGCAAAACGGGAAGAAAAAAGCATTTCGGCTTTATTGTCTTGTTGGACCTGCCTGCCTAAAAAACTGGCCCAAATCCAATAGGCAAAATTTAGACAACAGGCTAAGACTTGGGCAATGGGAATGAATGAGCCTGATAAACGGCAGAATGTGTGTCGCTAGTGTTTTTTTTTTGTTTACCTGGGTTAATTATCTGTCTGGCTTTATCGAAAAATATTCTGGTCCATTGTACCAAAGACTACTTAGTAATTTAGGGGGTATCCTACCAAAATCTTTTTTATCAAATTTACCAATGTTGTTACTTTACATTTTACAAAAAAGTGGCCATAAAAAGGACTCCCTTTCTACGAGCCCTTCGGGCCCTCTGGTAAGTCGGCCCAAATATTCGTGGTGACGGTAGAAGAAAGGGTTTATAAAAAAAAGAAAAAAGTGATTCCAGTTCTCTAAGTGAAGTGGGTGATCTTTCAAATCACAAAGATGATTGTGAAAATTTGAGGCAAATGAAGAACAATACCGATCAAACTATGAAAAAAAAGCTTAATCTATTGAGGTATCATCTTTTGGATTGTTTACGAATGTAATGTGGTGGATCACCACTGTGAGTTACCAGTTTCACCTCGAGCGTCACATGATGGGTCCCCATAATATATATTGGATTATACAAACAATATTTTCAATTCATGTGGTTATGTTACATTGGATCACAATGATATTTTCTTGATACGGCGAAGACTTCGGCATGTTATGGGTCAGTGCATAGATTCTTGGCCATCACGACAGATACATGCATATGGTCCGTTTTGGGTCATACGACAGATTTTTGTAGCTACATATTCATGTACGAAGTTGATTGTCAGTCACAATGATAAGTTTAATTTGATATTCAAAGACTTTAGATAACAAACAAGTTTCTGAAATAATACATAATGGTCATATGGAATTGGAAACTTTTGGATCAGGATTCAGGACATTGATTTTGATTTTAAGAAACATTATATGTTTAGGTCACAAGATGAATTCTTGCTCGTGAGCCCACTTTAATTTATGGTCATATTTCTAGTCAAAGTAATTCAATTTTCTCCTCAGGTCCTAGTTGACCAGGAGTGACAAGCTCAGCCTTGTCAGTTTAATAAGATATATTGCGATAAACATGAGTTATGAGTAACTAATGTTATAAAAGCAAATTGATAGAATTAAACCAGATAAGTTAAATTCAATGTGTAAAACTTGGGAGTTCGAGAAACTCGTTTTAGTGAAAAATCGACCTCCTCGGACGCCTTAGTCATCAAATTCGGGTAGGAATTGAAACTCCCCTCGCTCGAGTCAGCAATAGCAAGTGCTCGCGAGGAAATCCGCTTTCGAAAGGGATTTTAACTACATAGTTTATGTATTACGCAAATAAGAGTTTAGACTACAGAGCAAATTTCAGATTGAAGTCCAAATTTTGGGACCTCAAGGTGGTAATTTTGAGTTTGGGCCGGGTCACTTTAGGATCACGACCCACGAGCCAGATTTCATGGGTACACTTTGATACTGTGCGATGAACAGATTTTAGATCAAAAGTTGACAACACAACATCGACCAAGGACAGTCAAGCAGCGCAAGGCAAGATAAGCTCAGTGGTCCTTTTAACCAGGCAGGTCCTATGACAGTCCTTTAGCAAAGTAAATCCCATGTACAATAATGGAAGTTGCATATGCCAGTGAATTTACTTTTCTACCTTCGCAGTAATTTAAGATGTGCATTCCCCAAAACGTTGTCGTTTCTTAGTTTTCTACTAATTTTTCGTCAGATGTGCATTTCCTGTAATCCTCAACCTTCTGTGCTCCATCTATCACCTTGTACAGTTCCAGGCACACGAGACCAGTTGCCATTGCTGTGGAGGTTGCAATTGCAGGTAATGGTTCTCCCGGCGATAAACTTGGCTTTCAACTTGTCGACTTCAGGAATGCTGTAGTTCCCTGCTCTCATGGTTTTCATCCTGCAAAAAATCAAGACCAACTTAACAGAAAGGTTCACCAAATTAAAGCAGCAAAAGAATATCGAACTCGTTTCATGTAAGCTGGCAAATGTCTGTTGTGTATTCCTGCTCAAACACTAGATAGAAGTGGGCGCCACTAGATCTCCAAGGGTCAATAAACTCAATAAAGAAGAGTTATCCACATTAGTATAAGCACCTAGTCCAAAATCCTAAGACAATCATTCCAGTGGTTAACTTGCATGAATATAGACATACCTTCTCAAATTGTACTGGGTTCATTCAAAACCCAGAAGCTGGAAATCTGGGACAATAACATTAGTAACAGCAGCTGCGCATTTACTAGGATTCTTAACCCAGCCAGGAATTGGGATGCCAAATGTATCAGCACGCAAAATGGATGCAGCCATGATGAACTGAAGGTGACTAGGGCCATCTACTGAGAAATCAAGAGGACGCAGGAAGCACTTAGGCGCAGACCAGAATCGGGTCCCCTGAGCTGGTTGAAGCATCCTCTGGGAAAGTACAACTGCTTGACATGGTTGACAAAGTAGTCTTACAACCTGGTGGCCATAAAACAAAATCAGTATGAAGCCAATCACATAATATCAAGGGGTATATATATAGATCATGGTTATAGGCATTTTACGTTAAACAAGCCCAGGTGAGGCAGTCCTGGAAAGCTTCACATTTGTCCCTGTCGAGACACTCAATAACACGTTCCGAATTCTCCCTTGCTTGTGCATCACCTGCTTTTTTCATGGCATTGATATATTAAGCAGGATTGCACAAATAGGAGTTCACTTCTGTTGGTGTCTTCTCGAGTAAGCCCTCGAACTCAGAGCGAGCCCACGTCAAGCAGTGATCAATGTTGTGTGGGAATGAGTGAACAGTACACATTGGCGACTGCTTTACTGGTGGGTCCCTTGAGGAATCACATCAAATGGGGAATAACCATCTGAGTGTTGCATTTAGCACCTAAAGTTCCAGAATCCAGAAGAGGTTTCTGAAAATACAAGCACTTCTGATCCATCTATATTCTAGCATTACCGTTATCCAGAGCACTGACAACAACGATTAGATTCTCCCAAAATGCATCGTTAAAAACACTTTCAGTTTCAGGGGACGCACGATTTTGCAGAGCTTCAATGTGCATTAGAGGGACCTAAATTGTGGTAGGTGGCTTACCGAAATTAAAACCTCCATGATAAGACCTGGGAAAAGTGATGACAATATTGCCAGGCTCCTGGCAGAACATAAGGGAATTAAATATAAGAATAAATAAAGACAAAAGACATGACATCCAAATTATTAATAACTTATTTAGACAATAAGATGAAACAGAAATTAAGATATCAAAAGGATCTGGTTTACTATGTACAGAGGGCTGGTGCGGCAAAGTAATCACAGCACTCAAGAACGAAGGTAGATACCCAATGTAGAGAAAATATTTATAAATGCATGTGGAAGCACAAGGAAGACGGGTAACAGCATAATGAAAAGTTCCGATACAGATGCACATTTTTAAGTTCCATAGAGTCAAACCTGGAGTACAGTATATACTGGAACACCATTCTCTTGCAAAACAGAAGGATTCAACATCGTGACAAGCTGAAAAACAGATCAGGAAGACTGTTACGCATAACCTGCAAAAACACGAATTCTAGATGAGAGGCACGCTTTAGAATCTGAATATTTCTCTGGTGAATTGCAAGCACAGGAGGACAATTGTAGGAAAATAAGAACCAGAATACTTTGAGTTCATGCATCAAAATAAGAGGGGCTTTCAGTTGAGCATTGATTGAAAGACATCTACCAAACAAAATGCAAAGTGCAGAGAATGAGAAGTTCACTAATCAAGTTCAGAAAAATCCACCATTTCTCACTAGAAAGGAGGCTTCTGTGCAGTAAAACTAAAAAACCCGGTTCACGCACAAACAGATCATTAGACTCGAATTCGACTAAATCCCAACTCAATATCTCATAAAATTAAACACAACATTTTCTACTTAAGACATAAAGTGAACAGGCCCTGCTACTATTTTGTCGCCAGTGACTCCAGTACCGTGTTTGTAAAGAAAGTTAACAATAACCAATATGTTTTCTAAATGGGCAAGGCTTCCTATCTTCAACAGCAACAGCAACTGTCCGTTTATCATTGCCATTAGTAACTTGATTGTGACACAACTTCAGATTAGACAGGTCGTGTGCATGTGGCTATTTTGATGAAATAATTTAGCAGCACTTGCAATATCAAAACACAGCAATAAAGCTAGTGGCAAACAGAGGGCCCTATAAAACAACTACGTGGCCAAATTACCTGTTCAAGTGCATGGGCTTCACTACCAGGAACATCACAATTGGTTAACTTATCAGATTGCGGAAGCAAAATTCTATCCAATTTTTGAATATAGGCACACGACGTGGAGGGGTTAGATAAGATTGTCAGTTTCGCACCTTCTGCCTCGCAAGAGTGTCCCAGTTAATATCCTTGAAGAAAACATGTTGCTTCACCTGGATCATAAAATCATTATCATTATGACTTTCTTTTAAGAGATGCACATTTTCAATATCTAATTTACTTTCTGACTAGTAATGAAAATTACCTCTGACGCTCCATTAGCACCCAGTCTTTGATTTGGATCCTCTGTCAGTAATCTGGAAAGTAAGTAAAGTGAAACTCAGGTTTTATAGTTAAACAAATCCAATACTGAAAACAGAAATATAACTTACAGAACCTATCTTATGAGAAACCTTGAGAAAGCAATATCATAAATACTAATTTTCATCTGTACAAAGGTTTGGTCATTTGACAGACTGTTCGTCTTTTGTGTAACTGCTTCTATCTACGCTTACTCTGCCCTTTTATAATGTTTCAAGCAACAACAATGCTTTAAAGTGGTTACACTTGTCCATAAGGAGTGCTTGGCAGCTGAATGTTTGAGACAATCTCTCAGGACATAGAAAGGTTATCTTTGAGACAGACTCTGAATGCTTAGCCAAAGCTATCAATGGTCGAGGATTTAATGTTTCCTGGGAATACAGGAGCATTGTAGAAGACATTATTTTTAGTTTAAGGACTGTTGGGGATTAACTAATAATTGCGCAGATCCTACTGCTAAGTATTCACGCGTTAATAGAGTTACTTCCAGTTAGCGGGTGAATCCACCTAGTTTCATCATTTCTGCTAATAGTTGATTTAATGAAGCTTTCTTTTGCATAAAAAAAGAAGTTACACTTGTCCACAAACACTAACTAGTTAAATCTAGGAATTAAGATGATATCTTGGGAACACCGCCAAAGCACATCCCTCCTATTTTATGGGGTCTATGTACGAACATGTACATACCAATTGAAGGTAGTACACAATCACGTGCAAGCCCAGAACACAATAAGAGATCAATTGAAGACTGGGTAATGGAATTGCATATACTATAGGAATGAACACCACAATTACATCTAATATAATGCTATTGTAATGATTTCTTACCGATCAATAAGGTCTTGTGCTTCAAAGCTCATCTCTTAAGGTAAAGATCATCTGTACAGAAAAAGAAAGGAAAGTTAAAACGTTAGATTCAACATCCATAAAAAGGAACAGCTGAAGTTTAACATATCAATTTCACACTTCTTAAGCATGTTCGAAATTGTTGCTAATCGGTTGGCCCATGCCAAGACAAGGAACCATTGAGAGCATATTATACAGAATGAACATCATCTACACCATCGTCTGAACAAAGACCAAGTACAAAATATATCTAAAGACGCATACTGTGATGACCAGTAAGCAACCTGAGGATGCTCCGCATTGAATGGAGGAATCACGATGATTAGCTCAAAAAGAATGACTCCAACAGACCACCAATCAGCAGTTGTGCCTGCAGAAATGAAGACATTGGGACCTCAGATGCTATTGAGTATGTAAGATTGGAGAACCTCATCAAAAAATATTAACCTATCAACCGGAAGCAAAATGCCAGACACAAGTCGAAGACACAAAGGGGGTTAAGCCAAATAATCAGCTGTACCCACAGCAGAGCGCTTCTCCCTTCTTTGTTGATGGTGCATGGGCTCA
>JAJJMA010080275.1:24001-35635 GCA_023529015.1 Papaver nudicaule
TCCTTGACAAGCAAAACCAGAAATCTTGATAACCAAGATCTTTTGTAGGAAGTATTCAGATATGTACCTTTCCTGGTTTTCTCAGATACTACAGAAATCACTAAATAATCCCATCTTGTAAACACTATTACTTATGAGTTATGAAAATAATAGGATTAATACTGGATTTATAGAGATGGTTTCTTCTCCTTGTTTTCGAAAAAGATTATCAATAAAGCTATAATACCGACCATAATAATTATGCTGACCAAAGGTTGTCAATTTTAGTAAATTCTGAAAGCACAATGTGCAAACAGCATGCATACATACACTTAAAATTATCCCGTATTGTAATTCAGAGATTAATACACAACATTTATTACGATTTCATACCTTGCAAACATCCGCGACCAACCTGGGCTCCATTGATTGTACTCATCCAATCTTATGATGGAGCGGAAGCTGGTGTGTCTCCCCCACCATGAGCCTTCATGTTTAGAGAGGTAACAATTTTAGATCAGATAAATTTCAACAAGCAAGTAAAGGAAAGAAATCCTCTGCAGAATGCACATTTTAAGATGCATGACTTAACAATTCCACAGGTGTCAGTATCAACAACAATGATACTGACCCCTCGTATTGTGGTTTCTGACTCCACCAACAACAGTGAACAGAGTGTTGGGTGCAATTGTTATCTAAAATATGCATATCTGCTATGTTAACATGCAAATTTGGAAATTGTTACATTAGAATCGTTGGAGGTGAAGTAATATGTAGCCACACACAGCACCTCAAATTAGTTTCTAAGTATTAGTGTACAACAGGTCTTCAAGTCTTAACCTTTATTGCTTTCGTACGATATGAATTGACTATAAACTTCGTATTTTGATACCAATGACTAGATGCTCTAGTAGCATTATAGAACCTCCCCTGCTACTGGCTAACCCTCGACTTAAAAATAAAAGTTGGCTTACTAAAATATGTATCATATTGAATTTTACTTCAAGTAAACAACTGACATAAAGAAAAAACTGACCAAGGCAAGCAAGATGCTATAATCCGATTTGGATACTCTCTGACTTGTTAACATGCTCTATATAAAAAGAATCCAAAAACAGGTACCTTTATATGCATAATTACCAGATTGTCACTGTGTTCAGTCTCCTCGCATCCTCTTTCACATGATTCCTTTATTCATAAGTTTTCTTCTCCAAAATCTCAGGTGTTAGTATGAGGGACTAACACTACCATAACATGTATGGTTGCAACAACAAAACAGTAGACAAAAGCTT
This sequence comes from Papaver nudicaule, assembly GCA_023529015.1. NCBI lineage: Eukaryota > Viridiplantae > Streptophyta > Magnoliopsida > Ranunculales > Papaveraceae > Papaver > Papaver nudicaule. Next base: position 25,273 of record JAJJMA010080275.1, read on the forward strand.
AAAAAGCTTTCTCACATCTGTCAACTAAATGCTAAGATATACAAACAAAATAAATTCCCTCATAGGCTCATACTACTCGTAAAACTCTCACTTTAGTGCCTACATAATTCAAATGTATACAAAGAGAAAGCCTGACACATTACTTTCTCCCATTAAACAAGTGACTAACAAAAACACTCTACTATGGTTTAGATAGGTAATATGGAATCAACATTACACTACGTAGTACTCGTTAAGATTAACGAAGATTACCTAGATATCTCATCTTTCGTCTGCAAATCACTGCTTTGCACCTCCTAAATATCACCTGATTCCATTCCTTTTGGATCTTCTTCACCTAATTCTTTCAATGTAACGAAGGAGCTCGTATGCGGGAGTGCGTGCCACACATCATTACCAAAATCCACCAAGCGTTCTGGATGTTGAATATTTTGGTTCGTAGATACACGGATAGCTACCACTGCCACATAAAGCCCAACCAGTGTTGAGTGAACTCTTTACTTCAACACCCAAAACACTGATGTTTCTCCTGCTCTTTCATGACATGGATATCATTCTTCGTTTTCAATATCCAAATGTCAGATTCAGAACTATTACCTTCACCGTGATCAACATAACACAGTAACAGTCCATCCCAAACTCCAAATTTGGAAGAAATCAAAGTGACAAGCGGCAAAGGTGGCAATAGATGCCATGTAAAATCGAAAAACTCCAAAACTTTTCCTCGGCCAAATCAATGACCACAATCTTTTCTTTTCCCTTATTTATAACAACTTTGTAGTAACCAAAACCACTCAACAGATATTCCCATTTCAACAAGCAGGACCCCAATTATCTAATCTCCCATAAACTACAGATTAACATGTTAATGGAAGGAGGGTTAAATTGAATCTTCTAATTCTACTGATTTTCTCCAGATTCTTCAAATTGAAATAGTTGAGTTGCTTGAATTTTAAAAGAAAACTCAAACTTACCAGAATCAAGATGATCTGCATTTGAGAGAACCATGGATGATGAGATAAAAAAATTCTCCAAGCTTTTGATACTGATTTGCAATTAAGAGTTGATTCAATTGGCAAATGAACCAAAATTTCTAAGGTGATATCCAACTGGAGAATGTTAAAAGAATCCATTGACGATTTAGGGAATCTAGGGTTTCAAGAAATGGGGTCTGGGGAATTGTGGAAATGGGGGTTCTGTCTTTGAGAAAGTAAAGTAGAAGAAAGAAAAGCAAATAAATAAAGCCACTTTAGAATGAAAAAAAAAAAAAAAAAAAAAAAAATCAATTCAAGAGGTTAGTAGCAAAAAAAAAAAATATTGTTCGTATAGATGCAGAAGTCAATTTCCTGAACTGTAAGTAAAAAGGTTTTGCGTTACAAAGAGTTAAGTTTTTTGTTTCCAGAATCATTTTGAAGTTGACGTGCCAAGCTAACTTTTGACTTGTTGCTTCTAGAAGTCAAAAGTAACTTTTTTGTTTCGAAAAGTCATCATAATATTGTGCTGCCAAACTAACTTGGAAAGGTGTATACAATAACGCTATAGGGCACTTAAACGCTGTTTGGTAATCAAAATTTAAGAAGTTCTGACTTCTGCTTCAGGAAAAGTTGATATTTCTACTTATAAGAGTCATTCTGAAATCGTGTTGTCAAGCGCATTTCTGACTTTATTAACTCTACAAGTTAAAAATTAACTTCTGAAGGTTTATTCGAACACACTATTGGACACTTAAAAGTTGTTTGGTAAAAAAAAAAACAGTTTTGACTTCTACTATAGAAAAGTTGACTTTTCTACTTACAAAAGTCACTTTGAAATTGTGTTTTCAAAGTAATTTATGAATTTTTTACCTCTAGAAGTTAAAAAGAAACTTCTAAAGGTATATCCGAACACACTAAAGGCACTTAAAGGTTGTTTGGTAATCAAAAGCAGTTTTGACTTCTGCTTCAAAAGTTAGAAGCAAAAACATTTTGCAAAAGTTAACTTTTATGCTTATAGAAGTCATTTTCAAATTGTGTTGTCAAACTCAATTAGAATATAAGTTCAAAATAACCTTTTGAAGCCTCATTGATTTGGGGGCGAGCCCATATTTAATGGGGGCGAAGGCGAATCCAAAATAGGGTCACAATGAAGTAATCTCAAAAACCCCTTATACACCATAATTAGGATTAGAGATTGTAATTGGGATTAGTAAATAAATTATTGATTATCAAAAATATTAGATTGTTAATTAGAAAATCATCCTAAGACTAGATAGTTAGCCATTATCACCACCACCTCCATTATAACCACCACCATCTCCATTTCCACCACCACCGCCGCCTCCAATTCCACCCCCCACCACCGCCACCATTTGTCGATGTGTTTTCGAAAATGTTCAAACATGATCCTCAAAGATCAAAACAGTTATGGGAAGACTCACTTCAATGTTAAATTTGTCGAAAATCAACTCAACCCAATTGCTTCGTCCCAGAATCGTCAAAGAAATGACATAATATTGTGACGATTCTCCAAAAATCGTCAAGGTTTAATGATGGTCTATGACGACCCAGCGGGTAGAGATGAACAATCGTCAAGTTTTTTGAAGTTCCATGACGATTTAAGAAGTAGATCTAAAATGCCCGAAAATACTGCTTGCTAAATCGTCACACTATGTAATAACACCTTGACGATTTATCTTTGAGAAGAATCACCCCTCTGCCAAGAAAACAAGGTAAATCGTCATACTATGTTAAAAGATCTTGACGACTTAGATTTGACAAAAAACAGTTATGCTCAAATCGTCGTGATTTACATCATGACCATGACGAGTTTAGGTGTATTAACAGCTGTTTGGAAACAGGTTGTCGGAATCGTCGTGGTTTGAACATAAACCATGACGAATTTATGATTTTTTCTTTGAGTTTCCAAACAATTTAGACATGTAAACTAACACAAATGAATCAAACAAAGTACGATTTACCATTGTCAGCAACAAACCGTTAAAAACAAAAAAAAAAACCATTGTCAACCTAGGAAACGAAAAATGTATCAAATACACCAAACCGACATAATATTCTTTCACCTACTAAAACCAAAGTGCGAAACGAAAAAACTAAACCATATCATTGTTGCCCCCATCGGCTTCACCTTCACCACGACCACGACCACGACCCCGACCACGACCACGACCACGACCTCGTCTAGAAGTTTCTCCTGTCTCTTGAGTCTCTTGAGTGTCACTGGTTTCAATATGACGACTCTTCGTGTTGCGTCGTAATTCCTCAAACATGTGCTCCGCCTCAGGCATATTGATGTGCCTAATGTGTTGATTATGTTGGTTCAGTTCAACTTCGGTCAACCCCTTTCCTTTATCCGATCTCAAACACAACCAGTTGAGGACATCTTTCAACCGCTCCTTCTATTATCATAAAAAAAAACATGAGTTAGATGTTTGAGTAATCTAAGTGTGAATCTTAGACAACTCAATTACGAAATGTATACTTACGCATAACTTGTACAACGAAGAATCATCATGGACGGTATTACGCCCACGTCCACCACGGCCACGAGGGACTCTGACTTCCCCTTCCCTACGTATCACTTTGGCATGCGTGAATGCAAGGTACCAATGCATGTATTCTTTTGTGCTCTCATGTCCAAGCACCACCGGATCCCATAAAAGATATCCGTCTATCAAATTATCCATCCATGCATTCCAATGTTTGTAAGAGGGCTCTGGTTTGTAATTTACGACGATACGTCCAATGTCAGCACCTGATTTATCACGATCCACTTTGAATGCCCCATCACCTTTTTTGTCAAGTGGACGATCTTGAATATACCCGACTTGCCTCATTATTCGGCTCAGGTCGTACATTGTATGCCCAAGGGGGTGCCACAAAGGACCATTGTACATACAAATTGGATCTCTTGGTGCCATTTTTCCCTCCTTCCTATGGTCCATGTAGGGGTCAAAAACTACCTCATGTGCCTCCATGCTGTCTAATCTTTGGCGAACGAAAAGGTACCAATTCTTCTTTCCCTTCAGCTGATCCCCCGTGAACATGTACCTCTGGCCTCTTGGTTGATGTGGTTGTCATTGCCCTTTCTTTGCCAGATCAATCCACTTATCATTTGCTGCCATTAGTTTCGGAAAGTGTTCATAAATCCACACCTGTGAAGAGCATCAACTACACATAAACAACATGCCATATATATGTACGAACTTAAACCACCAAAAAACCATATATTACCTGCAGCAGAGACGTGTTGCAATTGAATTGAGCAGTTTTATGCCGGGATACCTTTCTCAGCGCCGTGTTCACGTGTGACACTATGGCTGTTCCCCACGAGTACTGGTTCACCTCATCCAAGGGATGTAGTAGCTGGAGGTAGTTGGTGTTCACCCTGTTACCGGCAGACGAAGGGAATACACAAATAGCGAGGACATATAAGAGATAAGCCGCAGCAGCAGCCCTTACTTCATGATCTTCCAGTCCAGCATCCTCTTCTTTTTTCTTGGTCCCAGAATACTCCGCTCTCAACCTTACCAGATTGAACTCCCTCTTCGGTTTGTCATACTTATCAAGCATAAACCATGAGTTCGCCTCGTCCTCACCCCACCCAAACAACTCTTCGCATAATTCACGAAGTCTCTGAAAAGTGAGTTGCTTTTCGTAGCATTCACTGGTTGACTTGCCATCAATTTTGACCTGGAAAGTATGATGAGCATCTTCAGGAGTGAGCCCCATCTCCCCGAACCCAAAGTGCATGGTGTCGGTCTCCGCATAATACCTCTCACAGAATGCAGATACTGTCTCGCTGTCATAGTTGATAACAGAGTTATCCACGATTGGCCTCAGACCGGAGTTGTCAACAATCTCTATGAACCTTTCGCATTCACCTTCAAGCGGCCAGTTGGACATATTGCGGTACGCCGTTTGGTGCCTCAATATTCTAGTGGCATTCGAATGAACCTACGAGATAAAAATTTATTAATAACAATCAAATTAGCTAAACGTATCTTAAATTATAAGCAAGGGACGGGTATATTACCATGGTAGCGTAGACTGTTTGAGCCCAAGAGGTTTTGTATCCGAAAAGAACCTCTCCACCATCAGCTGGTACCCCGTAAGGTCCGTGTTCTTTTGGTAGCATCAGAATCTCATCGGGAATGTGTGGTTCCTTCGCTTTAGCTTTCTTTTTGCGTTTGGGTTGGTCTTCACCTTGGGGTTGGTCTTCACCTTGGACCTCATCATCATCATCATTAAGAATATCCTCATCATCATTAGGACTATCCTCATCATCCTCATCACCTTGGGGTACGTCATTAGGTTGTACCCCATCAACTGCGTATTCGTCAAATTGCACTTGGAGCACGTCGAGAGGAATATCATCTTCAGCCCTCGGATCATTACCATCATCATCGAACTCCATAGGAGTAGGAACTGCATCAGGGTTTGGCTCACGGATTATCACGGGTCGCTGTCTGGTAGAACGAAGACTTGGTTTGGAACCCGTGGGTGGCATTGGTCTTTTTCCACTTCTGATTTTCTCCAACCTTAATACATACACATAACAAATCAATTAACAAGTAAAATGACACAGTAAATCGTCATGGAAACAAAAGAATATATGACGATTCTCATCAGAACTATTTAAATCGTCAAGGAATTTTACAAATGTACGACGAGTTTATTAAGCCCCACTCTAAATCGTCAAGGTAAAGCATTACGATTTACTCATAAAACTGAACAGAACCAAAATTTTCTATGTCCAAACTCGTCATGCTTTGTGACACTATTGAGACGATTTCAAGAAACTCGTCAAGTTAATGTATAGTTACATGACGATTCAAGGCATGCAAAAATAGGAAATTTAATCTGATAGTGACTAACTCGTCAAGGAATTATGGAAAACCTCGACGATTCTTCTTAATCTTTTTTCTGTGGGACAATATTCAGACGATTTAGGGCAACTCGTCAAGGAAATGTATTATTGTATGACGATTCTGTGCATGCCAAACTAGGAAACTATATCTGAAACTGTGTAAATCGTCAAGCTTTTGTTCAATTGCAAGACGATTGTTCTTAATTTTTTTTCTGAAACTGTAAAATCGTCGATTCTTTCATAGCTTGACGATTTTTCATGCTGTAAATTCAATTGACGGTTTCTAACCTATCAAATTGATTCAAACTACATCTAAAACAATTGAAAAAGTGATTGGATGAACTTACCTCTGAATTTCCGCCAAAGAATCTTCCCCCGGTTGTTCTTCCTCTTCGTCACGGTTGTTATTTGATTTTTTCTTTTCTTTCCTCCTCTTGTAAGTAATTGTTGAATCATCTCCTTCTCCGTCGATAGCCATGAATTCAATTCTCACTCGAGACTAGTAAGTCAGGATTTTGAGAAAATATGAAGAGGTCGAATTCGATTTTTGGGTTTCGTTTTTTTTTTTTTTTGTTTTTTGTTTTTTTGAGAAGTTATGTGGGAAGTTAATGGAGGAGTAGGGGGAGTGGGAGTGATTTTTTGTAACTGAAAATTGAGAGGGAGAATTAGTGGGTAGATAATTAGTGGTAATTATGATTTGTAACTGATTAGGATAAATTAGTTGTAATTAGCCACCCCTTATAAACTGGGGTGGGATATTTGAAGTAGTGCTCGCCCCCAAATTAGCCAGGTTTCCAAGGTATCTAAACGTACTATAAGCAAAATTCATGTAAAGATACAAACTTAATGTTAAAGAGGCGGATATTGACTCACGGTTTAATTTGTAGATTATGGGTCATAAATCAAATTTTTGTCTACGAGGAAGCAATTTGGGCTTATAATCCGTTTGGCTTTAACACATCAGTAATTTTGAATCACATGGTTACATGGTTGATTGTAGGTCATAATAAAATAAACTAGATTACCGCTTGCACGGTGGGGGGCCGACCGAAATTTTTTATAGAAAATAAAATTTGTTACAGTACGAGATTTGTTCTCATACTTTTTGCGATTCACATATAATTTTTGAAACAGGATAACGATTCACTAATTAAATCCCGATTTAAAAACGATTTTTTTTTGTTGAAGCATTACAGAAAAGAAAGATTTTCTGTGTCCCTCGTACTGGGTTGCACGACTCGGACGCGGAGACACGAACACAACACGACACGGACGCGGACACGAGCAAGATCTCAAAAATATAGGACACCGACACGTTTATATATAATTAAATATAAAAATTATAGATATTATATATGGTCAAAATCATAAATATTTATCTATGGGTAGTGTGAACTGTGAACATATTTGTTTTATGGAAAATTCTATAATATCCGTCGATGACACGATGACACATTTGGTATATGTTTTTCCATAGATAAACTTCAGAGTCATTTGCATACCCACCATGTGTCCAAGAGTAATGTCGGCAATTTCTGTTTACAAATATATAAACACTTTTCCCTAGCTTTTAGAGCCTTGAAAGCCTCATCTCCTTCTCTGCCTTTGTTTACATCTCTCTTTATCCTCTTTCATTGCAACAGCTAACAACAACTTCACATCAAGATATATCCATTTTAGTCGTGTTTTCGTTTTGTTTAAGTTCTCATCTTGTATCTTCTTATTTCAGTAAAGGACCAAACCAAATCTGAGATTTCTCCATTTTTTCTTTTTACTACAGCGAGAAGAGAAACAAAAAATTGGTACTCTATTTCAATTCAATCATATGGGTTTGTGATTAGATCTTTATATGGGTCTGTTTGATTTTTAATCTATAGAAAAAATGGGTTTTTAATGTTTCTTCTTGGCTTGATGAAGAATGAGAGAAGCAGATTGGAAATGTATTGCTTTATGGTTTGGATTTAGGCTGCGTTTGGAAAGATTTTAGAGTGTGTTTGATTAACTCACCGGGTTGGCAACCGAGCTGAAATGGAGGTGTGAGTGACGTCGCCTGACTCACCGAGTTAGTAACTAAATGAGTTGAAAGGGTGGGGCGCGCTGACGGTTGGGTTGGAAATATCCCAACTATCAAAGTTCTGGGCTGATGGATCAGGTAGGGTACCCGACCCGTTTCTCTGTCGTTTTACCCGTTTCTCTGAAAACTCTGATTATCAGAAAACAGAGGAAGCGAATGTATCCGAATTGAACGATCAATCTTATCATTATTTATAACTATTTCAAACTGTAAGTATGTTTGTTAGCTTTTATATGAAAGATGTAAGTGATTAATTTCTTTGATTGTCTCGATTTCGATCTTAAATTGCTGAAATTGTGAATTAATTTTTTTTTGGTATTTTGAATGAATATGATGATGAAATTGATTGATTCCGATCGATTTAATGGATTTCTCGAAGAACTTCAAACTGGTAATTTGTTTGTTTCATATCCTTTGATCGAAATTGGTGATCAATTTTGTTGATTATCTCAGATTGTAGCTTTAATTTAAGAAATTGTGAAAACAAAAATGGTGATTTCAATTTTTCTGCACATTCTCTGTGACTGACAAATTGTACACTTTTCATCCCTAAGGGACTCCCTTCGGTCGTCCAATAAATTAGGTCACATTGTGATCGTTGGGTAATAGACTAATAGTATCATATTCCTTACATCTCCGTGCTATTTATTTCTTTGATTTACATCTGATAATGTTCACGTTACCCGCCACACATCACACTTCTCCACTCAAACTTGTAACTTCAGCTAAGTCTCTCTAAACAACTCCATTTTTATTAGTCTTGTAAGGAATACACATTTGTCAAATTATGTTAGCTTGACATTGAAATTTTTGGATATATATGACATCAAGTTATGCAACACTATGACTACAGTATAACTTTTTTAAAATAATACTCGATAAAATAATAATCTCTCTAAAATAATAAAAAAATTTAGTCCCAACTAGGCTTGTACAGTCTATATTTTTTCTCGTTAAAATAATAATCTCTCTAAAATAATAAATTTTCTTGGTCCCAAGACTATTATTTTATAGAAGTTATACATGTAAATACTTTCTTGCTAAGCACTCATGAAAAATGAGTAATTAATTTTATGAATTTTCGATTTATGTTATGTTGGTTTTTAAAATATGTCATTCCACTCTATATCAACATCTAATGGCATGTTAGAGTGTGCTGCCTCCCTTCATCCATAGCTAAAATGTTTCAGAGGTGATAAGCTCATGCTAGCTATATTAGAAGTTTCATAACTTTTATTACAGTTTAACTTTTAGTAATATGTTAATCCAAAAAACTACATTTTTATTGGTTATTCATGTTAGTGAATGCTAAGTACCTTGTAAACATGTTTTATGGTAAAAAAAAAGAAAAGAAAAAAATTAAGGACATTAGACCAACATGGATTATCAGTTTATAGTAAAAATATTAGTAAATTAAATTTCTTTTATACGTACTTAAAAACTTTACATCTCATTCAGAATTACTTACTTGAGTATGCCTTTCATATAGCTCACTCTTTGGGAAGAAATTCAACAATTACTAAGACTATGTGCCACTAAGTATGATTAGTAGCATTTACAAATAATTAGAAGAATCCTATTGAAAAATGAAAACTCTGATCGAAACAGTATGGAATGAGTTGAGCAATTGCCTCGAACATATAGAGCTTTTATAAATAGTTACCGATCAAACATGGGATTATAGGTTCCCCCTTTTGCGTAAGTATTGAAATTTAGCTACTCACGATAAACTAGAAAAAGAAAACTACTAGTGCTAATGTCCAAATCAATGCACTTAGCCTCGCCCCTCTGTCCACTTCCTTCTTCTCCATCCGTAAATCACAATCCTTAGACTACAATGAAACCTTCGAGCTCATTCTAGGCGAGTTTGGTATTGCGGTGAGTTTTATAAAAGTGATTTTCTGTTGTGCTGTACTGTGCGTTGCTGTGCTATGCTGTGAAAATAAAACAGTAGGACGTTTGGTAAATTATAATGTAGAAAGTGCTGCCTGACTAACAAACTGTAAATTCTGTTTGGTAAATTGTAATGTAAAAGTGCTGATGATGTAGTTAATGACGAAAATAGACATGTTTTAATTTTTTTTTAGAAAGATACAATATAATTATAATAAATTGTATTTTTAATTCCAAAATATTTAATTAAATATAAATGGTGATTATCTTATTTTAAAAGAAAAAAGAGTGAAAAAATTGAAATAGGGAATATAGTAATATGTGTACAATATTTAAGGGTAAAATTTGTCATTTTAGTAAAATAACAAGGCTAAAATAGATAATCAACTAATTAAAATTAGGTGGGTCCATAACTTCTACTTTTACTGCTTTTAAAAGCTACTCCTGAGTAGCTTTTAAAAGCAGGCTAAAATGAAAGTGTTTTTATTGGAAAGAAACGTGTATTATTGGTTTACTTGGTTTGCACACCAA
>JAJJMA010080299.1:12631-27474 GCA_023529015.1 Papaver nudicaule
TCATTGGCCACTATCTTGTGCATAGGTGCACAAGATAACAAAACCCTATTTTTAATACAGTTTGCCATTTTTTATGTCCAAAATAAAATAAAAATTGTATTTGAGCCAGGCAGCACTGAATTGGAAAATCCAGCAAGAGATTTTAGTGGGCCTGTGTATCCATGAGTCTGAAAAAGATCGTTTTGGTTAAGACCTTCAGATGGTCGAGTTTCTTGACCTGGAAAAATGGACCAACTGAAAAACTCACCCTAAGGGGCCTTAACCGTTTTGGTTTCGGCCTTTCGGGTGAGTTTCTTTCTTCTTCATCTTCTTCTCTCAAGTCATTGCCAGTGAAAAATCCTAATTTTTCTAACCCCGTTTCTCAGTTTCTCCAGAACCCAAACTCCCAAACAAAGTTTCTTGTTTTCTCGTACCAGAGTTGTTAGTTGAAGCTTCAACTCAAACCCTCGTAATTTTTGCTCTACACATGGAAATAAACAGACACAGAGATTTCTTGGTTTCTCGATGGTTGAGAAAACCCAAAACAAAGGTATACATTTATACAGGTTGTATGCACTATTACAGCGTAGATTACATCACAGTAAATACAGAATACAAATTACATAAGCATAATAGGAAAGTAAATATTTGATTTGTCGCAAATCAAGCTCCTGAGATAAAGCATATCTCTGACCATATATATCCTATTAATGCATATCTCTAACACTCCCCCTCGATCGAAGTGGGTGGTCAGAAACAGTCAACAAAGATCGCAGTTTTGAAAATCTGTCTTTACTCAAACATTTTGTGAAAACATCTGCAACTTGATCTTGAGAGGAGACAAAACGCACTTGAAGCAAGCCTTGTTGTACTCTTTCACGAACAAAGTGATAATCGATTTCGATGTGCTTCGTTCGTGCATGAAACACCGGATTCATTGCTAAGTAAGTTGCACCAAGGTTGTCACACCAAAGAACTGGTGGTTTGCAAATTGGAACACGTAACTCTTTTAAGAGAGATTCTACCCATATTAATTCAGCGGTAGCAATGGCTAGGCCACGGTATTCAGCTTCCGTGCTCGATCTTGAGACCGTCTTTTGTTTACGAGAACTCCATGAGATGATGTTAGGCCCCAAGAAAACACAATATCCACTGGTAGAACGTCGATCAGAACGGTCACCGGCCCAATCTGCATCAGTGTATGCTGAAAAATTGATACGCAAAGAGGGAGCTGGTTGAAGAAGAATACCATAAGTTGTTGTGGATTGTAGATACCGGAGAATCCGCTTGACCATTTGCATATGTGCCTCTGTAGGAGAGTGCATAAATTGACATACTTTATTAACTGCAAATGAAATTTCTGGCCGTGTAATGAGAAGATACTGCAGTCCGCCAACGAGACTTCTATAAGATGTAGGATCTTGCAACAACTTGCTGCCAGTAGGATTAAGGTCAGTTGAGGTACATAACGGCGTAGAGACAGGTTTGGCACCCTGCATATTAGCTCGCTTGATTAAGTCTTCAATATACCTCTGTTGAGATAGAAAAATTCCTTTGGAAACATATGTTGCTTCCACACCCAGGAAAAATGACAATTGACCGAGATCCTTGAGAGCGAATTCCTTGTTAAGAGTAGCTATAAGAGAATTTAAGCATTCTGTATTGGATCCTGTAAGGATAATGTCATCCACGTATACTAATAAATAAACAATGCCATCCTTCGTGCGCCTTATAAATAAAGAAGTATCAGCACGTGAAATCGTGAATCCAATACGCTGTAAAAAGACACTAAGACGATTGTACCATGCCCGCGGAGCTTGCTTAAGTCCATATATAGCACGATTGAGCTTGCATACATGATTCGGAAAATTAGGATATGTGTAGCCAGGGGGTTGTTTCATGTAAACCTCCTCCGAAAGAATACCATTGAGAAAAGCATTTTGGATATCAAGTTGCCGAATAGGCCAGTTATACGTTAAAGCAAGAGTCAAAACAATTCGAATAGTACAAGGCTTGATGACAGGACTAAAGGTTTCACTGAAATCCATACCTTCTTTCTGATTGAACCCTTTTGCAACTAGTCATGCTTTATAACGTTCTATTGTGCCACCTGCTTTTCGTTTAATTCGAAAAACCCACTTACACCCAACTAAATTCATATTGGGATGCCATGGAACCAGAGACCATGTTCCATTTTTGATTAGAGCATAATATTCTGCATCCATAGATTCTCGCCATTTCGGATGAGCTTTTGCTTCTGTATAACAACTTGGTTCAAGCACATCATCTGTTATCTTAGCATGCTTTGAAGCAGTTAATACTTTGGGTTTAAATATTCTATCCTTGCTCCTTGTAGTCATACCATGGTCATTTAGAACAGGTGGAGGTTGAAAGGAGACTAGACCAGGTTGTGGGTTGGGAATTTTGGGTAGGTGTGATCGTGGAGCTTTGGGGCATGATGGTATAAGTGGTGCTGGACTAGAAGGTGAGGTACTAGGTGGTGGACTAGGAGATGGTATGTTAAATTCTGTATTGGGTTCATTCGGTTCAAAATTAACATTAACTTGATTGACGGTGTTTGTTGGTAAAGGAGGAGATTGGTCATGGTTTTGAATGGGTGATGTTGGTGTAGGTAATATAGTATCACGACCTGTTGAAGTGGGTGGAGAAGAATGTTCTGAAACATTTGTATTAGTAGTAGTAGGTGAAATTAGAGAATAAAAGGAAGAAGAATGTACCTGTGAAGTAGTTGGCGAAGGTAGTATTTGGGAAAACGGAAACTCATTCTCGACAAAAATTACATGCCAGACCAGTAGATGCGACCTGTAGGGATATGTAAACATTTATATCCTTTGTGATGATCATTGTAACCCAGAAAAACACAAGGAGAAGAACGCGACTCCATTTTGGTAGAGCGGTAAGGTCGAAGATGAGGAAAACATAAGCACCCAAAATTTCTTAAGGATGTATATTCAGGTGTCTTGTTGAAAAGTATTTCATAGGGTGATTTAGAGCCAGTTGGAACCGAGGGCAAAAACTTACGGTTGGGAGTAGGTAAAATGCCATTTCCAGTATGAGATATTGGGAGATTTGCTCCACTAGCAACCTTTACCTGTTCAGGACCAGAGTATTCAGAGAAGCAGGACAAATTACCCAAAGAGTTTGTCATGTGATTGGTTGCTCCACTGTCAGGCAGCCAATCATATGTGTAGTTCGAATGGTGGCTTGCAGCATAGGCAGTTGGAGGTGGTGGAGAAGGTCGATTGCTTGTTTTGGGAGGCCTCTTGCGCGGTGGTTTTACTGTTTTGTCAAAACGTTTGTAGCAATCAGGAGCAATATGATGAGGTTTATCACATATCTGACAAACAATTGGAGAAGACCGATTGGTTGTAGAGCGAGCAACATTAGCCTGCGCAACACTAACTTGAGATTCAGTTAGAAGAGAACGATTCTTAGCATCAAGACGAAGCTCATATGTCATAAGAAAATTTTCAAAAGCTTCCAGAGAAAAGAAGACATGGTTGTTGTTAAAGAGGCAACAATTGACTCATAGTTAGAGTCAAGGCCATCAAGAACTGCGTGACGGAGTTCCATCTCTGATATAGATTGTCCAGCAGCAATAATATCATCATACAATTGTTTGGCATGAGCAAGATAGTCAGCCATGCTTTGATTTCCCTTCTTGATGTGCTGCAGTTCTCGTTTCAAATGGAGAATATTTGCTTCTGTTTTGGAAGCAAAAAACTTTTCAAGAGACTGTCATGCTTGAGCGGAGGAAACACACTTATGAACCTTGGCAAGAACAGGTTGTGTGAGGGTTGAGAAAATCCAACCAAGAATGAGTTTGTCTCTGTGAATCCAGTGAGCAAACAATGGGTTTGGTGTATTTTGTGAAGTAAGAGCAGATGGACATTTGTGAGAACCATTGACAAATTTTTCAAGATCATAGCCTTGGAGGAATGGGAGAAACTGTGCCTTCCATAGAAGATAGTTGGAACGTTCAAGTTTTGCCGTAATAGCGTTGTGAAGTTGAGCGAAAGGGACATCTGGATATGGTGAAGCTGTGATGTTGGTAGAAGAAAATAAAGAACCAGAGGTAGAAGAAGAGATAAGTGGTTCAGTAGCCATCGGATCGATGTTAGTCTGATACCAAAACAGACACAGAGATTTCTTGGTTTCTCGATGGTTGAGAAAACCCAAAACAAAGGTATACATTTATACAGGTTGTATGCACTATTACAGCCTAGATTACATCACAGTAAATACATAATACAAATTTCATAAGCATAATAAGAAAGTAAATATTTGATTTGTCGCAAATCAAGCTCCTGAGATAAAGCATATCTCTGACCATATATATCCTATTAATGCATATCTCTAACAGAAATTGAGGTTAATCAAAAAAAAAAAAAAAAACTTTCATCGTCAGAGGTTACTGGCAGCCCACAAAGCATAGAACTAGAAAAAGACCATATTTGGGTATCAATTTCAGTCAGGGCTTATTACAAGTTTAGCAGGTTTGTTTATATTTTTGTATGATTTTGCGTTTTTTTTTTCCAATTCCAAATTGCTTTTGTTTACTTGTTTGAGTGGTGGTTTGCAGGATTGATTTAAAAGTATTAATGGCTGAGAATCAACAAAAAATCGGCAATGGGAGCTCTCAAACTCCTTCTCAAGTGAGTTCATATAGTTTTTGGCATGTGGGATTCTAAAGGAACAATCTTTTGAATCTTTTGTTTAAAGAAAAACAAAAAATTAGTACATTTTTGCATATACTTCGCTATAAGCATGCTCGTCTAAGCAATCGAATTCGTTGCAATGTGTCTCTTGTTACTACTGTTAATGAATACCAAAAGATACCAGCTTCATTTGGCTAGTTTCTAAGGTTTCTTCATGATAAGTTTGATTGTTAAATCAGGATTCGGAGGCTAAGTTAAGTGGGACTACTGATTAGTCACTCTTACATGGTAGTTTTGCCGTATGGATCCACTGTAATGTTTAGTGTGCTTGACGGCAAAGTTGATGGGTATCTGAAGACTATCGTAAGACATGCCTCAGGGTTAGCGGAAACGGTAAGGATGAATCTTCTTTCCAGAATTGACACATTAGTAAGATATAATTGAGTTCCAAGTCCTACCCACTCCATATTTTACTAGGTGAAACCTTTTCCATTTAGCACGGGCATATTATAGACGAACCCTTGACCACTAACTGGTCAAATGGGAAGTGAATCTCAATTGTCAATTGGAAACACCATGGAACTGTTGATTATATCCTTTTTCTTTAATTTGCTGAAGTTAGGTGTTGAACTTTCATACTCTCAGAACGTAGGCATAGAAAGTGAATGCAAATCAAATGCATAGAAAATGGCATCCTTTCATCTGCTAATTGATTGGAGTGAAAATTTGATGTATGAATTAGAAGGTAGAACTTTGGTTGATCCACACTCAATGCCCACATCCTTGTCATTGTATTTTCATCAAGATTTTGATAAACCATGTTCTTTAGGCTTGTGATCTAGCAAGAATATATCTCTTAGTAGTTATCCTTCGCCAGAAGTGTACTTAACATTTCTTTATCTACTCCTTCTCCAATGTTATTTATCGGAAACCTGATGTTTCATTGTTTTAGAAGTGTAGAATATGAGAAAAGAGAATTCGAATTTGCCCATGTGGATGCAAGGTGGTCAAGGTTATGTCAGTTGCAGCATTTGGATATGGATGGAATTCGTAGTAGTGTTCTTGGTCAAAGTATAGCTCTCGACTACTATGTTCGCAAGGTACTTCTTTAAATTTGCAAATGCCTATTCTTTTCCTTTGATCAGGATAGATTTTCTTACCACCCAGTTCCGGATTTAGGTTGATGGAGTAATAGCAGCATTTACAGAATTACCTCACGGAAGGAGGACAATCAGGTCTTGTATAATGCGGGAAAAAAGAATGTATCAACTAGTCGGGAGAGCAAGTTCTACTCTTGTTGAACTTGTTAACCTGGGGCTTTTTGAGAGGTAATGATATTTTAACTCCCAACATTGACAAGCTTTCACTGGATACTACTACGTTGGGATTGAAATCGTTCCATATTTTCAAGAGTCTATATTATTGTACTGTACCAGTCATATTGTACCAATAAGCAAATATTAATGTGAAACTGGGCTTGTAGTTATAGGTAGCTGACCTTTTCCTATCACAGATTCTTTTATGAATAAAAGTTAACTAATTATTGCTCACTTTTTTTTGTTCGACATTTTCAGATCAGATATTGCTTTTATGGGAGACTGCAACTACTTCCGGTTGTTAGAGTATCTGAAAGAGCAATTCGAGTTCAATCAAAAATTTGTAGGCGTTAATTTTTACTTACGGTTGATGGAGGTATGACCTTTCTCTTACTGCAGTATCCTGTAAAAGTCTTTTGTAGCCATATGATTGCCCCTTCCTATTTTAACCTTCTTTGTAGGGCTATTTGGTCTGCGCCCCCCAAAAAATAAATCAATAAAACTGCACCCCCCAAATTACCAACCATTCATCCTAGCCCCCCAAACCGTGAATTCAGACGTTAAGTCTGTAACTGGACCCACTTTCTTACTTCCAAAGACTAAAGTGTCCTTACGGTGAGACTAATGTAAATGGAATTAGACCCAATCCTTCTCTGATGAGATATTTTGATAATGAATAGAAGTATACTAGGAGTAGGCATTGTATGAGTAGAACGCCATGGTGGAAGCTCAGCAAGTTCGTCAATATCATATGTAGCTTGTTTAATGAGCCAATCAACAATTGATTTGGTAGATTAAGGAGTGTTTGGTTGATTGAGTTTTGTTAAACTAGAAGCAAAAATGTTATTCATTGGAAAATCTTTAGTGAGTTGTTGCTGTTGATGGTTGGTTGCGGACTCTCTAAGATTATTGGGTTTACTTAGAATTCGAATTTGCATGCCAAATGATTGCATGGAAGGAGCTGAATAAGATACAAACAAGCAACAACCAGATTGATCTATTACCAGTTTGATGTCTGCAAAATGTTCGACAAAATTCCCAAAAGAAACAGCAATGATCTTATACCAGCAGCTTGCAGCAGCAAACTTTCTCCATGAACACCAGCAGCATCTATGAAGGTATTTGTGTTGTTAACTTTGTTAGTTCCTATGACAAATAAAAGATTAGGATAGGATTATATACGGTTGACTATGTAAATGATTTTAATTAACTAGGATATATGTATGTGAAAGAGATCTCCAATTGAATTAATGTTCCATATGAATTAATGTTTAGTTCAACCTGTGCAATTTTGTTTGAGGATGATCATCATATGCTTAACACTGTGCTAGCGATTAAATGAAGAGCCAGGGCTATTCAAGTCTTTTCAGGTGCCAAAAGTGGGCCCTAACTCTGAGTTAACCCCTGACATAACAGAATGGGGGGTTAGGATGAATTGTTTGTAATTTGGGGGGTGCAGTTTTATTGATTTATTGTTTGGGGGGCGCAGACCAAATAGCCCTTCTTTGTAACTCAGAAATGTTTTTATATTTCCTTCTTGCAGAGATTTACAGAATTTGTTGGAGCCGACATGATGTGGAGATAAATTTTCCTGTTGTTATATGTGCAGGTGTGGGGTATTTCTTTTCGCCCCTTATTCCCTCATTGTACAGTTTAGGACTGTACAATGATTGTACAGTTGAGGTTTACTATTATGACAGAAACAAGGACTGTTACAGTCAGTCACCTATTGAACTTACTTAAGATTGTCACCCTATAGTTAGTGTTTTAATGAACCAAAAAAAGATTGCATTATTTGTTTACTTGATACTCATTTGTAGAGATTTGAAAGTCGTCATGAAAATGAGTTGACAGGATTGAACAAAGTTTTCCAGAGTTCTGGAATGTCTTGTTGAGGTATTTGTTGTGGGCGGGGGCCCAAGGCCATCGCGCAATCTCAGCCCCTACAAGGCATCATCATCACTTGGACATTCATCTTATCACCACCACTGTATTGTGCTTCTTTGAGCACAACCCCCTTCTTAGAGCACCATTGGAACTGTTTCCAATTGGGCTCTTTAGCTGCTGGGCTTTCCTTGTGGGAAGTCGAAAATGAAGGTATCATCATTCATCACTTATTTATAGGGGTGAGCAAAACCATCGAAACCGCGGTTTGGACCGGAACCGGCCCGCAAATCTGCGGTTTAGAACCAAACCGTTCATCCAACGGTGCGGTGACGGTTCCATTTTCCAAACCGCATCATTTAGCGGGGCGGTTGCGGTTGGCCCATGAAAACCGCGGATTTACCCGCACCGTTACTAAGGGATAGCCAAACTATGCCCGGGTGACCCTATTACTCCTATCACTATCGCTTTCCTCTCTCAGTTCTAACCCTATCTTATCATTTTCTCGCTTTCCTCCTCTCTCTCAATCTCTTTCTCTCATCTTCTCTCAATCTTTGCCTGAAGTAAATCTCTCGGTGAAACAATTCTTCTCTCTTCTCTTCAATCTGTTATGATCATTGTTAAGGTTTGTCTCTTCTTTTCCTTGATGTTTCATTGCCCTAATTTTTCTCTTTTTCAACTGTGTAACTTATCAATAGATCGGAGTATTGTTTTTAATTTTGTTTCAAATTTTCAGAGAAGGAGAAGAAGAAATTTTATGTTGTGGGTAAAAAGATTCAAAATTTGGTTGAATTGTTGAACTTTAGTGTGAGAGAAATTCTCTTGTGAGCACTTGATGTTATAACTTGAGTTGCCTTGCCCTAGACATGAGTTCGCATATGCGCAATTCGTGCTTTAGAACTTTGTAGGTGAATGGTTGTTTCCTATTTTTTTTTTTTTTTTATTGAAGCGAGGAAAGCTTTATCGCTCAAATAAGGAAAGCGAGATAGCTTTCCTCGCTCAAGTTTTACTTTTTAATTTAAAACCGCGGGGTCTCCGCGACCAAACCGCAAAAACCGCAAAACCGCGGTTCTAAAAACCGGCGGTGCACGGTGCGGTCGCGGTTTGATTTTTCAAACCGCACCTTTTGACGGTGCGGTCGCGGGGACCCCCTAAACCGCAAGAACCGCACCGTTGCTCACCCCTACTTATTTAGATAATCTTCTATCACAATTCTACATTCTTTAATCACAATTTGTGGAGCAATGTCATGCTAAACGTCGATATACCGAGGTTTTCTTTAAAAAAAAAGTGACATTCGATATAAATTAAACAAAAAATACTTGTAAGAGTAAACCTTATACGTTGCTCACGAAGCTGCCTAAATACAAGATCGAAACAGCTTTCCACAGGAGAAGATATATTTACCAAAGGGTGCTCCAATTTAATGAATGGCACAAGTTAAGGTACCTTGATTTTCTTAAACTTCCTTGCCGTACTATTTTGAAATCTTTTCTCCCATAAAAATATCTGAATTTGGTGAAACTAAGCTCTCCACGTAAATCTCCGAGTCAGAAAAATTGTCATCGGTTCCATTTAAATGCAGGAATCTAACTTTGCCATTGTTTTGGTCGTATAAAACGAAACAATCGTGAATTTGCATTAGAATCTCACCGTTTTTGGCAAAGCGATAGAACTTTAACAAGTTGAAGTATCGAGTAATGTTTACATGGGTAGTGGTGAATTGCTTAGTCCAAGATTCTCTTACGCCATATGTTTTCATGACCCATACATCAACCCGAGCATTAGGGACAAGACAAACTAAGCATAGGGAATCTCCCAGCACTTGGACATCGTAACCCTCCTTTGGACACGATTCTTCTGGTTCTGGAAATGGTAAATCTATGAACTTGTCACTGTTAATATCAAAGGAAAGTATAGTTCTTACACGAGTGGCGGTATCGCCTGACCCATGAACAGCTTTGCCCAACCAATGAAGAGCACCATTCAGAAGAAAACCTAGAGTTCCATCAAAATACACGTAAGGGATGTTTTGGCCTTTGCTCCAAGAACCATCTGTGTACGCATAAACTTCAGAGAAGTCATCATACTCGCCAGTCGCAATGCATACCAACTTGTAATTTTCAATTTTGGTACCGTAACCAAATCCATATGAAGGACTGTTTTTTAGTTTCAGTGGTCCTTTGATTTCCTTGTACTCTCTTGTTGATGGGTTCCAAAGAAATAGTGTTGCAATAGCAAAGACCTCTAACAAAACCAAGCCATTGCAAGATCCCACAATATAATGGTAATTACATGCAGTTACATTATGATTATTGTTTGGGTAATCCATTAGAACAGCTCCGTCAATCTGGCATGACGTGGCTGATAACATTGAAGCATAATCTATGGAGTAAAACTCATCATCAGCCCCGGGATAACGATCCATGACTCTGATCATGATTCTTGTGTTTCTAAGATTTTTGCTGGCAAGACTAAGGTGATCCTTGACAAATTTAGGACTATTAATATATGTATACCAACTCTTGCATACTGACTTGACACGCAAGATGGATTTCACCGGCAACCTTAATAAAATTTCCACTTCGATATCTCGAGGAAGTCTTGACATTGTTGCTGATTCTCTCCTCGAAGATAATTAGCTAGGGTTTCAAAGATTTCAAGCACTTGTACTCTTGTAGTGTTCCAGCGGACGTTGAACCTGTCTATCTTATACTCCCTCGTTCGAAACTTTGGACGGCAGATATTATGCCTTGGCCGATATTCCCGACTTGAATCGGTGCTTACCATGTTACTTTTGCAGCCTAATAACTCTGTCCATATTAGCATTCATATGCATAGTAGTAGAGTTAAAATAGTATGAGGAAACCCCGGTATCTACAATTTTGATATTAACTTCAAAATTTTCTAATTGGGAAACTAGATTCAAACAGTTTTGGTTCAAATGAAACATTCAAGGTTCTTTGTGCTCTTTACCACCTCTCTGCCGCTAAGCACATATCAATCAGTGAGGCTCATCTAACAGGAGTGGAAGGTTTGAACTGGATTTTGGGTTTGTCTCATAGAAGAAGATTCATTCCTTTGATTGAATCGATTGCCCATATGGTCATATTATTTGGCTTGGGGATAAGAAAGGCAGTTTTTCTGTCAAGGCAGCTTACGAGATTACACTCAAGGGACACAATCTCTAACTTCTCTATGTCTAGAGTGTCGTCTAGAGCCTGGCCTTATAGAGTAGGTTTTTTCTTATGGCAAGCTTGTTTGAGTAGATTCCAGAATTTGCACCGCAGACATTCAGCCCTTAACTGTCCTAATCTTTGTTATCTGTGCAGACGATCATCTCCCGATTAACTATTATCTGTTCTTAGAGTGTGGAATCATTTTATCAGCTTTGCGAGTGATGGTATGGTTATGCCTAGCTCTGTGAAAATGGTCACCTTGAATTGCAAAGCTCTCTGAAATCAGTTGTGGAAAGATGGCCTAATGTGGGGATTATCGAAAGCTATAGCCTTCTCTGGTAAAACTTTCAAGTTTCACGAAGTCATTTGAAACATAAAGATAAACGCTTTCACTTGGTCTAAAGGTCTGGACTGCTTTAAGGGTATAGTTACCTCTCTTGTTATTGTCGGGTGGCAGCAACTCTTTTTAAGTCCACACCAATGTGGTGACTGTTTTGGGGTTGTTCCCTTTCTCTGTTGTTTTCAGTTTGCTTCTGTAGCCGCTTTGGCCTTTGGTGATTGCATAGCAAAAATAAAAATAAAAATTTGGTTCAATGGAGCATACTGTGCATGGTGGTCTGTCAAGCACGAGAGATGGATTGATGCACCACTGCAAAGATTGTCAGATACCCACAGATTGAAAGCTGGGCAATGGAATTATTAGCAAGTGGCCTGGGAACTTGAAAGTAAGGAATGCTCCTGAAATTTTCATTGGCTCAGTTACATTGTCGCGAGCTATATTGGTGGGCGAGTAAAGAATACATGATTCGTCTGGAGCTTCAACGTACTCGCTGGAAGCTCCACAAAGTGATCATCCTAGACGAGTTGCAACATTAAATCTCCACCTGTTGAGTTCTACAGTGGTCATAGTATTCTAGTTACTAGTTGTGTTGGAATTCCGGCCGTTTACATTACGTTCATTCTATATTCATGTCAACCACTACATTGTGTTGCAGGTACTTCTAATGCATCACACTCGGACAGACTCGATAGACCCACACTAAAGATAGAACACGGAAGTACTAACTTGAGGGTTCAGAAGAATCTCAGAACTTGCAATAAAAGCTTATTACTTAAATCTTTACAAAACTGATATCAAAAATTAGATAATGAAAATGTAAAAGAAATACCACGAATGTGCTAGAAGTAAAAACCAAATTTAGAATTTACTAATCCATCTTTCCACCAACAATGAACAAAAAACCGTATGTTGTACTGCTGAACCCAGAATCAGACCACTCCTTCCCAGATCATCAACCCTTTCCATTTAAGCACCCTCCCTCCTCTACGTTTAAGTCCTAAACACCGCGAAACAAAGCCGGTGACTCATAAAATGACGAAAAGCACAAATGTGTACCATCATATCCGCTATCAAACCATTATCAGTACAAAACTGCTTCCACATCAGAACAGATGTTTCACCATCTCTTGAGCTTTTAAACCACATACCATCAGTTTTTTGTAATCTATTATTGTAAACCGACACAGTCATTTTATCCTCAACGACCTCCAGCTTCTCATCCTCTGTTAGTAGTGTCCAAACTTGTTCTATAACGAATGCTTTTGGTAGAAGCAAATTTCCTCTAGCACCAATATCGGTCTTAGATAACCTTTTACTAGTCCAAAC
Organism: Papaver nudicaule; assembly: GCA_023529015.1. Taxonomy (NCBI): domain Eukaryota; kingdom Viridiplantae; phylum Streptophyta; class Magnoliopsida; order Ranunculales; family Papaveraceae; genus Papaver; species Papaver nudicaule. The sequence continues at coordinate 25,335 of JAJJMA010080299.1, forward strand.
CTTCCTCACTTCATTCACCACTGGCACTTCATTCACCACCGGCAGTGGAGGACCTATAGGTTGAACAATGTTCTCATCTCCAGGAAGTTTAACATTCATATCTCCTAGAGGACCTCTGATATAAGCTACTAATTCAGTTCTAATGTTGAACCTTCGAAACACGTCGATTTCTTGATGAGGGCGATTAATATTTTGATGATGCCTACTTTTGAATCCAAGATAGCCACGAATATATGCAGTAAACTGATCGTAATTCAGAGGAGCAATATTACCTTGTCCAGGATTATTCATGAAAACTCGAAGATATTGACTGACAAGATCAAGATAACGTGCATCACCATCAAGAACAGCTGCTCCATCATTACCTTGTTCTTGCTGGGGGATTTCATTGATGACTTGAGGCTGCAGAAGAACACCTCCAACACCAGATCCTCTAATATGATCTTCCATTTCTATTCGACGATCTTCAGATGCTTTCATTGCTGCTTCGATTTCCGCTTCATGATCCATTATAACTTGTGAGCTTTTATTTTATTCAACCGAGACTATTGAATATTGTCGAATCTTTCAACGATTTTTATATAATCTTGTAGTGAAAGAGTTGGAATTCTTTTGATGAATCTGAAAGAAAAATTGAGATTATTCGAATAATCAACTTAGTGACAATCTTGTATTACAGAGAGGGTTGGTATTTAAGATAGCAAATAGTTACAATCCGCCTTTTGTATTTTCAAGAAACACTTGGGCACTCGCGGTTATTGATACAGGCTATACCAAAACTCCCGTTATACACTATTTTATTCTATCGTTAGGGGCAGCCTTCCAACAACTCTGAGCACTCTTTTCTTTTTTGTTGCTTAGTTACTCTAAGCACCATCTTCAAGCCTACACGCGCACTCATCTAATCTGGGTCTGTATATTGTTACAAATGGAACTGAAGTTTTGGCCCTTTAAAGATTTGGCCTAGCCCTTTCACATAGTCCAAAATAGATTACCAAAATACATTTTGGTTTCCTTATTAAAAAATACTGTTTAATTGTTAAACTACTCCCAATTAATTATTGTCTAATTATATGATTAGGATTAACAAAAATGAGTAGTGTTAATGATTTAGGTTAAATTAAATCTTAAGTAAATCTGATATTTAGTTTTGGTTTTGGGTTTTAAGGAAAGGGTTTTGAGTGAATCAATAGAAACGTGGAAAATTAATTCTTTTTTATACGTTAAACCCATCAAAGTTCTTCTTAATCATGTTGAAACTCATTTTTGTAGGTTAAATCCATAAAAAGTTACCATTTTTGCAAAGATTTGACGGACTAGGTTCCCTCTATTAAAAGTGACTTTCGCCTTAACAATTATACTCCCTCTGTTCCAATTTACTTGAGGGTTTTGGTTTTGATACACTTGTTTTACACTTGTTACAATTGGTATTTTTTCACAATTTTTTAATAAAATCAATGCATTTGAGTTTGGAAATGTAACGTAGAAGATATAATGCTTGGGTGTTGTTAAAAATATTGTGAAAAAATACCAATTTTAGCAAGTGTAAAGCAAGTGTATCAAAACCAAAACCCTCAAGTAAATTGGAACGGAAAGAGTATGATTTTTAGCAATGTAATTCCTCATAACCTAATACTCTAAATCAGGTTCACGACCATCATCATTAAGATTCTCATCTAATGTTTCAATAACAATTTATCTAGCAAATGGAATCTAGCTCAGGGGAAAAAAAAAATTATGGCTTGTTATATTTTGCGTCGTGTTGCATATTCCAGTTTACCGACATAATTTTTTTCTCGTTGTTACCAAACGAAAATGTTGTGTTAAGATTTTTGTTAGAGCATTGCTCGGTTGAACCCAATAAGCGTGGGTATGTCAAGTTTAACTATCATAATTTAGTCGTCAAAACTCGCTCATTTTAGCACGTTTACTGAAGTCAGACTTCATTAGGTTAGACTTAGGATGTAGAAGATGGTTGATGATCTAGAAGATTAACTGAAGATTTGAATAAGCATTCAAGAGAAATGTACATGTTATCCTTCATATTAAGTTTAGGCAACACGATTCGAACCTATCTTAATTTTGCTCTGAGTTGAAAAGATAAAGTTAAATTAATGCTTGTTGATAATAGTAAATCGAC
>JAJJMA010080300.1:0-13366 GCA_023529015.1 Papaver nudicaule
TCCTAAATAGGGTTCTTCCCTCAATTAACTTGAGGTTAACTAAGTTCATAAAGAAAGAAGGATACACCTGTATCACCTGATCACGATCTTGTCTATTCTACGGTCCTTCTCTTCTGCAGTAAGGCCATTCAAGAACTGATACGTTACACACAGGATTGAAAGGAAGCAACATACGGCTACACTCGGTGTTGTAAGACCTAGTTAGCTCCAGTTGTATAAGTTTCTTAAGTGATTCTTTTTACAACTGAGGTAGAGACAAGTTGAGCATAGTTTACTCGGTTTACTTGTCAGCCCCCGCTTGTAAGTAGATTTTCGTATGACCTGGAGCAATCCGAAGGAAGTCACTTTGTGTATGTCAAACTGATAGAGGACAGTTCAAACATACAGTTAATAATTCAAGGTTGCAAAGCCGGAATTATTAACACAAGCCTTTAACAACGGTTAAAGCAACTCCTAGGCATGTAAAGGACGTCAGCTAGGGGAATCAAGTGCGTGACGATTTGTGGGGGACCTAGAGACGTAAGGAGTGCGACAGTAGCCAGTTCGCTTGGAGGCTAAAATTGGTCTCTACTACATCCCAGACTGAAGTCAGATAGTAGGTTAGTGTTTGTAGACAGTTTGTACTGTGCGGTGTTCAATTTGGACGAGGTCCCGAGGTTTTTCTACAGGTCGTAGTTTCCTCGTTAGAAAACTCTTCGGTGTATTGTGTGCTTTACTTTCCGCATTATATTCTCTGATTATATAATTAAAGCAAACACAAGAAGTACGTTATCGTTAACCTGATTGTTGTCCCCAATCCATCCTAAGGATTTACCAAGACTCTGTCTTGCGTCGGACTGATCACTTGTGATCCAAACTCAGGTAAAACAAATCTGGATATTGATTTTTGAGATCGTCCAGATCTGACCATAAGAATCACGAGCCCAAACGAAAAGTTGGTAGTATTTCGGTACCCCTTCTTTTTCAAGCCTTTCAAGCAACGACCAAGAAAATTAGCTCCAGTTTATAAAGAAGCAGTGGAAGCTGAGATTAACAAGATGAGGGCTTCGGGCATTATCAGAACAGTTCAGTATCCTGAGTGGATAGAAAATATGGTGGTAGTACCAAAGAAGGGCAAAGGAGTGTGAATATGCATTTACTTCAGTGGACATGTTCTACACGACTCTAGCAGTTACAGAGCACAACTCATGTCCTCCACTCCTCCACTCTTCCACGACTTCTACCTTCTCTGTTGAGAGATCAGGGTGAGTTCAACACTATAAATAGAGGCTTCCTCTATCTTCCAAGGCAGAACATTCAGAACATATTTTCCATAACCTCAGAGCAAAAACACATGAGTAACTCAATACACCTCTAGCCTTGGAGATTTCCAGTCACCCTCACGACGGAGAGCTTGAACTCGCACACCCAGAAACACATCCTCAAACTGATCTCAAGTTTCTTCCACTGTTTCCCTCCCTAGACCAACCTCATCCTCTCTATGACCGAAGCAAGACGTGAACAACCATTGACTTGGTTTAGGCTCATCTTGTTCGATTTTGATCTCGAGCACTACAAAAGTACCCAGAGACGGTACATATGTTTTTCAGGTAAAAACAATGGGAAAAGGATCAAAGCACCATTGACATCTTTGAATTCAGTTCTTAGCCCTTGACACTTTGTCAAATGGGGGATTGACATCGTAGGACCGCTGACCCAGGATCAGGGCAAAGAAATACATAACAATAGTCACTGAGTGTTTGTGTTCATTTGGGAGAATATTTTTTGCAGGTTCGGCGTACCAGTAGAGATTTGTACAGACAATGGAAAAGAGTTAGTCGGCGAAAACATCCGAGAACTTCTTGCCACATATTGTGTAAAACTGGGAAAATCAACTCCACTTTACCCTCAGAGCAATGGACAAGCAGAAGCAACTAACAAGATCGTTGGAATGGGTTTGAAGAAGCAATTAGAGCTGCATAAGAGAGCATGGTGTGAGCATCTGCACAATGTTTTATGGTCATACAGGACAACTGTCAGAGAAGCAATAGGAGCATCTCATTTTATCCTTACCTTTGGAGCAGAAGCAGTATTGCCATTAGAAGTCATCCTATCATCGACAAAGCATGAGGCATGGGAAAAGAACTTGAATACTGACTTAATCTTGGCAAAACTCGACGATCTTGAAGAACAACGACTAATAACGCTTACTCATATGGAGAATTATCATCGGCGACTATCCAGAAAATACAATAAGCGAGTTATCCGCAGAGAATATCAACCAGGCGACCTCATGTTGCGTGGAATCCCTCCTTCTCAGCATAAAGGTTGCAGGAAGTTAAAGCCGACATGGGAAGGTCCTGACATTGTTAAGTGAGCATCGGAGAGTGAAGCATATGTGCTTATAGACGAGCGTGGCCATGACCTGGAACATCCTTGGAATGCTAAGTTTATCAAGAAATATTACCCCTGAAATTATGATGTAAAGCTCCTAAGTCTTGGGCTGGCATAATACCCAAGAAATCTTATTAGCTTATGTAAACAACAATGAATAAGATCTGGGGACGTAGGTTTGTTGTATGCACCGAACCCCGTTAACAAATTATTGTGTCATTTACTTTCGTCGAACAATCAAAGCGCCAAAAAACTTACACGTCACGCCGAAATAAAGGCTTCTCCGATTATATGAGCTAATAGCTCCAAATTATTTGGCTAAGTGCCAGTTAGTGAGGCGAAAATGCCATAGACTAAAAGTTCATAGAGCCAACAGCTGCAAAAAAAAACTGATCAGGTCCCATCTTAAGGACAAGTGCCAATTACTGAGGCAAAGTGTCATAGACTCAAAAGTCTTACAGAGCTAACAGCTCCTGACCAAAGAGGTCCTATTTTAAATTAAATACTATTCACCAGGCAAAGGTCTTACCTTACAACTAAGCCGAGGAAACAAGGGCCCAACCCACCTCAAATGAAGAAGCTATGGGTAACATATAGTTATATATATTCATTGTAAAACCAATTGTGTTACTTGTTGATTTGTAAGCGCTGACAAAAAAATATAAGACTCCCGAAGACTGGCTAAGCCACTATCTTGGCAAACCAAGCACTTATAACAGGATCGTCGACGGGCACAAGTAGCATTGCAAGGGGAGTATGAATTTAACTTGCGGGATAACCATACGACATACCATTTGGGCTAGATTGCCTAAACCATCGGCGAAACATTTAAGGGCAGAGGCATATATGCAATAAAATCACAAAAATATATTCGCAGATAAAAGGAGAAACAAAAGATCTTCTATTGATAGCAGACATATGGTTCACACAGTGAGATAGTCATTACACTATACATTCTTTGAAGACTAGCAGATATTCTGTTACACGACACATTCTTTAAAAGTTCAAAATGATCGCAAAAACGTAAAAATAACAATGTGTTTAAGGGGAATTTTTTACCAAGTTCACCGATCGATAATGTATCCTGCGAACAAAGGATTTCCCAACGGCTTAAACCTCCAAAGATTATGGGGAACTCGTTTCGGCAACATCTAGGACCTATTCTCCATCAGATTCTTTGGCGTCACTTTCCTTGTCGCCTTCAACGTCTTCGTTTTTACATTCTTCCATTTCTTCTTCGGTGACATTGTCAGGGGGAATCACATACTTGGCTGGTATATAGATTTGCACTGCGACAAAGGCAACATCTTTCAACTCCTCCTCATGTTCTTTTTCCTGATCTCTTAACTTTTTGTGAGTTTGGGTGAGTTCAGTTTGGATATTATCATGCATCTCGGTAAGTTTCTTGACCTTGCTACCCATAGGCCATATCATTGATTTTTTCCTCGCAACCCTGGTGCTCTTGTAGTTGGTTGGTTAGCTCCGGGATTTTATTTGAACACCCTTCATGATCTTTCCTTGCTTCAGCCAGCTTTTCTTCATAGTTCTCATGTACCATCAACTTGTCAGCCAATTCAACAATCTTAGAAGCACATAGCTCATGAGACTTAACCACTTTATTTTGTCGCTCTAGGTCACATTCTAGTTGTTTAACTCGCTCTAAAAATAAATAGAGAAAGTATAGCTAGAAACGAGGTAAATATTTAATTTCGGCAACAAAGCATCCTGGATCTCTACCTTCTAATTCATGCACATGACTACGAGCACCCTCTTGGGCTTCACTAAGTAATTTCAGGTTATATTCAAAATTTTGGTTGGCGCAGGGACCCAGCATTCTAGATATTTGAAGTTGTTGAGATGTCACTTGTTGATAGAGTTCTCTAGCTCGATCTCCATGAATTTGGGCGAAATTCTTCAAGCGTTGAATTTCTAACTGGGCGGTATCTCTTTCAGTCTCCACATGATTTAAACGAAAAGTTAACTCTTTAGCCCTTGTTCTTTCGTTCTTCCACAAAGAACTGATTCTGGTATAATCTATCATGGCATTTTCTTTTGCTTTGAGAGCAAGTTGTTCTCGGCGAATGGCGTCATCTCGCACTCCTTCGACCCAACCTAACTCTGAGCGAATAGCTTTGAGAACGCGATCAAGATTTTCGTTAAGTTCAGCGGCATGATTTAGCTCTCGGCGATACCACTTAACATCCTTGTCAAAGTCAAACAACATGTTATATTGCCTAGCGTTAGCGCAAACAAGGGTGTCAATCTCTGATTTGGCTCGCTCTAGTCGATTGTCTGGATGTTGTCGGCGACCTTGGAAGGGATGAATTAGTAAAAAATGCAATAGTAGAAATGAAGTAGTAATTTAGATATTTACCTTGGAGTTTCTCCAATTCATTGGCATCATGTTGCTGAAACAGGCAATTTTTCAAAACTTGCTTTTTCGTTTTGATGATTAATCTTGAGCTTAGAAACTTCTCGCTTCAACTCGTTGATCTCCTCTTCTTGTTGCTCTTTGGTAGCAATGAGACTTAATGATTGTTGGTATGCCTGAGGCAAGAGCAAACAACATTGGTAAGAAACAGAATATAGAAGGTAAAGTAAGTAGTAAAGGTAGTAATGATCGATGTTGAAAACTCAAAGTGCTCTTGAGAAGTCAGATTTGGGGCAAAAGAGTTCGAGAGTGTCGACAAGACCAGACGTGGTGTACTTCGCCATAATCTCATAGTACATAGAATCTTGGCAATCTTCACGATTGATATGAGCAGTAAAGGTTTTCGCAAGCTTATTGACTACTTCGCCGGTACATCCTCTTCTCAGTTTAACAGGCCCATGGCGAGGCATCTTTTGCAAGGCTAGAATGATTGAACGAGGAAAGTTAGGAATAAGAGTTTCATCAATCAGATTCCCTTCTCCAGTAGTTATTTCTTGCTTAGGCTGATCTAAGTTCCTCAGATCAGAGTCGATGCGCTTCATAATCTTGGTTTGGCATTTCTTCTTCAGTAGGTTTGTCATCTCCCTTGCCATATTCTAGGAAAATATTCAGAGTGATATCGTTGTTCTTTGGTTCAGCAGCTTGTTTTTCGGCATCGACAACTCCTTTCCTCGGTTCGGCGATAATGTTTGCTTGTTGAGGCAACTTTGTAGTAGCCTTCAACTTTCTCGCTAGTTTCTTCTCAAAATTAACTTCCTTTTCAGGTTTGTTGGTAGATGCCCCTGTCGTCGATATTTGTTGAACTTTCTTTCGTAGTTCGGCGAGTCTTTGTTGTTTGGTCTTTTCTTTAGGAGGATCCTGCAAGTCAAGCATCAACCTCATTATCCAGATCCGGAAACAAACATAGGCAAATATATATATATGAGAATGTTTGTTACCTGATTTGTGCTCTCAATCGCTGCTCGACTTCATTTCAAAGATTTCTTAGTAGTTTTCTTAGTATCTTCGGCGGCGTACTTTGGCATTATCAGCTAATTACCCTTAATATCCTTGTGGATAATTTCTTCATTATCTTGATACAGTTTCTCTTCGGTCTAGTGTACCTTGGTGAAGTTATATCCATTGAAACGTTCGTGACCCTCGGCGAAGTCAGTTCGAGGGGTTGACTTCTCCTCGTCAAGCCAACCTTTTAACCAGGGACCCTCGAGCCAGTAGGGGAGGTTCGACCAACCACCCTAGGTATTCTTGCGTATTGTAGAAACTTCTTTAGAACCTTTATTCTCAACAGCGCCGAGCATAATCTCCTCGGGCTTCAAAGTATTTTTGAGAACAAAGCGATACGTCCATGGCTCTCATTTTATATGCGAAGGCTTAACTTCATACTGAAGCATGAAGTTGTCAACAATGTAATCCTCTTGGAGAAATTGACCCTTGTTAAAGAGATTTGGATAGTTAGACTTATCCTCTCGACGAAGCTTCCACTCCATCATTACTCTGATGGCATTATTCGTAAGTTGGGCGGGACTTTTCTGAATACGTTGAAGGAGATCAAGGACAAAGGTGTCAGCGGGATCATACAAAGGAAACTTTAATCCTGCTTTAAGCCAACCAAAAGCGACTATTGCTCTGGTCTCGCTCTGATCGTCTCGACGAAGGGCTTCAAGTGTCATAGATTTAGTCGGCGAGGTTAGGTCATCAAATTTAAATAGCTTAAGAGGATGAACATCAACTTTAGCATCTAGACAGTATTCGTCCCACTGATGCCAAGTAGGTTTCTTCTTGGGTTTTCCCGGAATAGGCATGTTCGGCGAGTCGTCATCAGCAGCAGGTGTGGTTTTGCATGAGGATTCAGGAGTTGAAGAAGTCATCGGAGAAGGTAGTTACAGTTAAAGTTTCAGATGATCGGATAATAGAGCAGATAAGGGAAGATAAACAATTACGACATGAAATCAACCAGAACACAACCCAGAATATAGATCTAACTTAAAAAAGTTACAAAAACGAAAGATATGACGGAAAAAGGGAATATGGTGAGATTCAGTGAAAACTTGGATAAAAGGAAGGAAGAGTGGAGGATTAGAAGCGATTTTGGTTAGGGTTTAGGAGGAGGAGCTCTGAGTAAGATATTGAAGAAAGAGAGAGAAGTTTAAAAATAAAGAAAAAGATGAACCTGGTCTTGGGGAGGATGAATATTTATAGCAGACAAGAGATCACGAACCGGCGCATCAGGTCACCAGGTCAAAAACAAGGGTTGTTACTGCATGTGGAGATCGTGGTGAAAAAGGCTATCAAGTGGAGACACCTGGCCCCGGAAATTCTGGCGATTTGATGAGCTAGTGGGAAGCGTGGTTGCGATTTTCGGAGAGCGAAGTAATTTCATCCTCGGCGACCAAAGGTCTTTGAAATGAAAGAAGCAACATGTGAGTGAAGAAAATACCTTCACCCCACAAAAGCATCTTAAAGGTGAAGCTGTATAATAAAGTTGACTCGGAGGAGTATGGAATCATATGTGAAGGGCTATGGCGATATGAATTCAGAAAAGGACAAGCAGGTCACATCAAAAGGAATATCAGCGATAATTCATGGAGATCAGGTGGGCGAAGTTACCTCAGCGGATGAAAGACACGTCATGATTTGGTAGGTCAGAAGTAGTTGGGCATTTAAGGTAGATCAGAATGGATATATTATCAGAGTTGACTCGTTGACTCAGTGGGAGACGCGTCAGGAATCCTTATCCAAATGAAGACCCACTCGGCGAAGGTCATAAAGTGAAGAATGAGGTCGACGACATACCGAGTCGGCGAATGAGGACAAAATAAATTTCAGACACGTCGTTATCTTTGTTAGTTGTAGTCTATTATCTGGGATGTCTATAAAAGGAGAGAGACCCCTCACTTGAGGGGGGCTGAGCGAATTTGGTCTGGTTAAAAAAGAGGAAAAGGTGAATTCATCTCCCTGCTCTCTCTAACCCAGTAGTGTGAGAGGAGAAACCAGAGTTTATATGTGTAAGAACATTGTTAAAGGTATGTGATGTAATCAAGCTTATTATAATGGATTCCCTTGGATGTAAGCCTCTACATTGGAGGAAGAACCAAGTAACTCGATGTCAAGTATATCTAACCCTTACTCTTATCTTGTTAAAGTGATGTTTGTGTGTTTTTTGTGTTGTTAGTGTAAACTATGAACATGATAATTGGGTGTGTTGTATAAGATCTTACCCTTGGGATTTTATACAGTTACAGTGTATCAATGGGATGCACTCTGATTTGATGATAACTTGCTCTCAAATCAATCTTGGAGGAGACCTGAGATCCATTCAACTCATCAAGAAGCTCATTAGTGACAAGAATCGGGCATTTGTCTTTGATAGTGATCTCATTTATATTTATATAATCCACACAAAACCTCCAACTTCCATTCTTGTTTTTGACTAGTAGGATTGGTGAAGAGAGTGGACCGTGGCTTGGCCTTATAATTGTAGACTTGAGCTTTTTTCTCATCAACTGCTCAACCACTTCTTTCTGCACATATGGAATTTAGTAAGATCTGTAATTTTGAGGGACATATAAGGGAATGAGGGGTATTTGTTGGTCATGAACTCTACTAGGTGGTAGTTTAGTTGGCTCTTGAAATTGAGTTTTACATTTTCTTAAAATTGGTTCAACACTGGGGTGTACTTGAGTATTATGTGAAATGGCTGAAATAGCATATAAGTGACCCATGATACCATGTTTATTCTTCTTGAAATATCTTTCACAAGCTCCATCTGACATCATGGAAATATTGACTGCTTCTGGCATTCCCATTAGGACTATCTTTTTACCCTCTCTACTGAAAGAGATCTTGATTTGCTTGAATTAAACTTAACTTGACTGACATTTCTCATTCAGTCCACACTCAACACCATATCACATTCACTTAATGCCAACAATCTCACATCACACTTGAACAAGTGATTCTACATAATCCAAGTAAATTGAGGACTATGGCATCACTGACTAGCTTGTACCGCCTACCACTGCTACTTGAAAGTCCCCAGTAAGCTCAATATAACTTCCACTCCATTTAGCAATTTCAGGGTCTAAAAAATTATTAGTGCTACCAATATCAACTAAAATAGTCAAGGGTCTTTTATTCTTAATTAGACCTTGAATCTTAATAGTGGTGTGGGAAATGTTACCTGACAAAGCATGAAGTGAAATCTCCACTTCCTCCTCTAATTCATGAATTACAGGTGAGTTATCTAGGGATTCTTCCTCAGATGTCAGTGCTTCATCTTCTTCAGCTGCTAACATATAAATTTGTTACTTAACATATGTATGTCCAGGTTTGAATACCTCGCCACAATTATTGCAAAGTCCCTTATCCCTCCTAGCCTTCATTTCAACATGTGTTAGCATGTTAATGGAAGGTAATCTTGGGATAGTGGTATTCCCATATCTAGGTGAAGGTGATCTTGACTTTGGTAAAGTAATCATCATCTTGATATGGTTAGGAGTGTTGACTGGGATTAACCTTGCAATACTTGATCTTCTTATCGGTACTCTCAAACAAAGCCTCTTGCATTCTGGCTAATTGAATGCTAGATGTAAAATACTCTCCAGTCAGGTGTTTTTTCTTGGATCTCCTCAAACAATTTCTTGTACTCTACCACAGTACCTGTTTGACTCAACTTATTAAACTCAACCATAACATCATCATGACCCAGAGTCTGAAATCTTGCATTAACATTCTGCACAAACTCCTCTCATACAATAACATCTTTACTCTTGGTAGTCCCGGAACCACACATCAATTGTTCCTTCTAAGTAAAATGAAGCTACATACACTTTTCGTTCTTTATCCATTTGGTGCATGAAAATACCGTGTACACTTCCTTACCCATGATCTATAGTGAATACTATCAACTTAGGAAATTCTGCCTTAGGATTGTGATGAGGATGGTTTATATTTGACTCATTAATACCATTGCTACCTCCAGATGTAGAACCCCTTGGCGTTTTTAACCGTCATTTACTATTATTGACACATGTGCTTCTCAACTCTCAAGAGAAGTCTTTATAGTCGTTAGGTAAATCCCACAAAGGAACTGCTACCTAATAGAGGATGACTACCACAACAAGCTTACATCGAAGTGCAAAGAGTTTACGATCAATTCCACTGAGAAACTTCACGTATCTTGTGGTTTTCGTTCTTTAATCCTCTATTTATAACACTCAATAAGATAGGTTTCTTTGAGATAAAGCAACAGATTTCTTAACCTACAAGTTAGCAAGTGCCCGTGTAAAACGTGCCCGTTACTTGACTTGCACACAAAGAAACCCTAGGTTAATCTCAATTGGAATTATTTAAACATTTATCTACCAAGTTGTTTGTTAGCTCTTAACCACTTCAAGATAGAAATCCAATGACCATGAGAACACCTTTATCTTATTGACTCATTGAGATTCGTTAGGTGGACCACATAAGATATTTCGTGATAAACCAAGTCCAACCAAGAGATAAGGAGTTAGCTGTTTAACCCGCGTGAAAATCCTAGAGAATATTCACTCGGACTGTTCGTGAACCGTCCATCTGAATTCCGACCAAATACATCGAATCCGTGGTTCACGTACATGTGCGTGTACAGATTGACGTTTTGAAACTCAGGAGTAAAATCCGGGGTCACTGTTCACGAACCGGTTCGTGAATCATCGTCACTCATATTAAGGTTTAAACTGGATCCGCTGGAAGTTCTGGGCTGGGCCAGTACTTAGACGTGTGAGACGCCCTCAGCTATAATCCATGGACTCTGCTCTAGAGTAGTCCTTTGGATTCACCCAGATTCCTACAAGTGATTTGCAAGCAAACCATTGCTACGGAAAATGTATTAATCTATCTCATGTACCTTGTAAACCAACTTTTCGTTTGGGCTAGTGAGTCTTACGGTAAGATATGGACGATCTCAAAAATCAATATCCAAATCTGTGTAACCGAAGTAGGATCACAAGTGATCAGTCCCTAACGCCATGTCTTGGTGAATCCCTCGAAAGGATTTGAGACCAACTCTACGGTTATAATAACGTACTACTTGTGTTTGCTTTAATTATATATAATGCAGAAAGTAAAGCACGCAAGACACCAGAGATTTTTTTAACGAGGAAACTACAATCCAGTAGAAAACCTTGGGACCTCGTCCAGTTCGAACACCGCATAGTACTAACTGTCTACAAATGCTAGCCTACTATAAGACTTCGGTCTGGGATGTAGTAGAGACCAACTTTAGCCCTCCAAGCGAATTGGCTACTGTCGCACTCCATATGTCTCTCGATCCCCAAGAAATCTTCACGCATTTGTGAATGATCACAAATGTTATGAGTTATCCATGCAAACTTTTGGGGTTACGCAATTGATGAAAGCAGAAGAGAGGACGGAATGGCATCAAAGAGAGATTTATTCTCATGAATATTGAAGTCGGTGTATGCTACTGTGAAGGGTGGATCTACAGGAAAGAAGGTGATTATAAAGATGATGGTGACAATGATTTAGTTACACAAAGTAATGATTATAAAGGTCAAATTATGCAGTAATGGTCTGATGGTTCAAATTAAGTCGAAATTGTTTCTTTAAAAAATTGCAATGTTCTTGTTTCTAATCCTAACTTAAACATCAGGGCATTAGATGTATTTGAAGTTAATAATAGTGAACTTAATGTTGATATTAAAAAAAAGTCATTTACAGGCCTAGGAGTTGCTTTAACCGTTGTTAAAGGCTTATTGAAAATTACGGCTTTGCAACCTCAATTATCAATTGTATGTTTCGAACTGTCCTCTTCAGTTTAACATACGCAAAGTGACTTCCTTCGGATTGCTCCAGGTCATACGGAAATCTACTTATAAGAGGGGACTGACGAGTAAACCAAGTAAACTATGCCCAACTTATCTCTAACTCGGCTGTGAAAATAATCATTTAAGAGACTTACACAACTCGAGCTAACTAGGTCTTGCAACACCGTGTGCAGCCGTACGTTGCTTCAGTTAAACCTTGTAGTCACGTATTAGTTCTTGAATGGCCTTATTGCAGAAGAGAAGGACCGTAGAATAGACAATAACGTGATCAGGTAACTAAGGTTACATGTTGATGCGTTGTCAAACAACAACAAATATACTTCAGTTCTTAACCTTCACAATATATAAAATAGAACAGTGGTAAGAACAGATTCGTTCCACAGAGAGGTATGGATTATCAGTTGTATTGAAAACTTAAGAGTAACCAAAGGGGGGATTTGTTTTATGCAATAAAAATAAATTAAAATAAAAGCGAAGATATATTAAAAATAATCAGGAATTGAGAATACTGGTTAAGGGTTCATCTTCAATCACATAACATGCACTATGAATAATATTTGGAGTTTCTATTTAATCTCTCATCATCAAAAGCCCTAGAATACATCATCGCGAAAATATCCCGTAATTTCCTAATGTCATCACACACCATAACGATGAATGTGTGAATTCTACGTAGAGAATAACTCAACACATCGAGTAATCGAGTTCAACTCTCTAAGAACATTAATATATGTGAAATAGGCTAATCAATGCAATGAACTACCAGGAGCAGTTCATTCAACAAAGGTCATATTATACATGCAATTCCTAAAATCTATCACCGCAATCGGAATTATATTGTACTACTTGTGAATAGGTTCATCGACGATTTCGTATCTCAAAACCTAATTCTAGTTGTAGATATGAATATAAACTAATTTAATTTGCAACTTAAATCAATAAATATCCATTCTTAATGCAATACATCAATCATGCATTGATACGCACAGTAAAATAAGAACGATGATATTGAGAATAATTAATTATAACTCCATAAATCAATCAAAAAGCATGTATGTAATATCCGACTACATCCCTAACCAATATAAAGAAGTTTAGCTACTCATAGTTTTATTGAAATTCATTAAAAGATATAAAGAAAATAAATAAAAACATAAAAATCCTTGTTTGCGGATGCTCGAAACTTCACCGCAGCCTCTTCTTTTCCTTCCTGACGTCCCAAAACTTCTTTCGCCCTAAACAGAGAAAACCTTACGTCCAAAACTCCACCTCGAAAACCCTGGACTCCTGTCCGTTCCGTCCCAGAGAACTCGCGTGAAACAGAACCTTCCGTGCGTTTTATACACGTCCCTGGAATTTAGGTAATAGGTATAGAAACTGATATCGGGCCTTTTTAGAGAAATTGGGCCTGAAGAAATTGGCCCTGTTTTAAGGAATTGGGCCTGTTTAAGATGCCTCTTAACGCTGCGCTGAGGTTGGGAATAACCAGGCTGGTGTTTAACAAAGAAGGGCTGCCCCAGTAATTCTTATTTCGCGAGACTTTTGAACCTTGTATTCTTCTTGTACTCGACACCATTGACTCCGAGAGTTGGCAAGTGATGAATTAAATTGTAAATTGCTTCATTTTTATTATTAAACTTCAAAGTACCTGCAAAATAGAAAACAATGTAAAATAAAGAATATATGAGACTTTGGCGGACAAAAGTGTATCAAATAGGTACTCTTGAATAGGTGT
>JAJJMA010080301.1:3977-22543 GCA_023529015.1 Papaver nudicaule
TTTTTTTTTTTTTTTTTTTTTTTTTTGTAGTTTGGAGATGAAATTGATCGATTCCAACCGATTCAATGGAGTTTTCGGTGAATTTTGAAGATATTATTTGTTTGTTAGATTGTGTGCGACTGAAATTTGAGATCAATTTGTTCGATTACTTCCAATTGTATCTTAATTTCATCGAATTGAAAACAAATTTTATTTCTCCGGGACATTTTGTGTGACGGACATGAGTGACATTTTTCATCACATAAAGGCCTCCCAAAAGGTCGGCCAATTATTACCTACTGCTACACATTTTAAAAGCAACTTAAAATGGGATCTTATGGGAAATGAAAATTACCAAAGAAATCTCAATTTTAATTTCAACTTGGTTGCCATTATATTCTGAAATCTTAGGAACAACATGGCCAAGACGTATTGATGGGTGAACATGAACAAAACCTTCGCAATCCGTATTATAACAACCTGTCTTATGACCACCATCACCCTGTTTAGATATGAAACCAAAACTTACTCAAATAAAGGAAGAAAGAAATTGATCTAAAAAATGTAACGTTTATATTTTGTCATTCAAAACTTACAGTCCAGTATCCAAAAATATGAGTCTTATCATCACCGAACAATTGAGGATTCACCTGATAAATTTAAGTAGATTAGTTCCAGGCAAATCAAAGTAGATGGTACGATAAAGAATCAAAGATAGACATATTTCACCAATATCCACCCTTTTCCAGCAATGATAAACCGCATAAAAAAGATTAGTAGAAAACGGATACATACCATCCATCCAAATTTGATGGCATTTGTTTGATTGGAAGGACCCGATTTATAAGTAAGTAAAGCTGCGCTATATTGATCGTTATGCACTACTGGATGCCATATGTTGACGGCCCCTTTAGCTCCATGCATACCACTACCGGTCTTATTATTACTAGAAAAAGAAAGATGTTTTTTTGCCCATTAATAACATTCCACAGTAGGAAGAAAAACGTTCATCTGGTAAGCTTTAGACAAACGAGAACATGCTTAATTGTACTTAGACGAAAACTTGATTAGGCTTGATTCTGGTCAGATCTTGTTGCTTAACATCGGGAATCCTTCCTTCCCCTACTATTACTAGAATCAACCACACAACTAATAACAGACCTAAAGACGAAGCCATCGGAATAATAGAGCACAGTCTTATGATCGATCAAATTTGAAGTACGAATAGGTATCCAGGATTACTTGTGCCTTATTTGTACAGAAAAAAAGTAGTATATATGGCTAGTCGTATTTCCTTCCTTTCTAGCAATATAAATAAATAAAATAAATGGCTACTAGTGTAATTAATTCCAAAATATCCTTCGGATACTTGCGTATCTTCAAAATATTTATGCTCCTTTATTATTCTCTTCCAAAATTTCCTTTTTTACTAGATTTGTGCCCGTGCTACGCACCGGGCTTTCCCCCCTTTGTTTGTAATTAATATCCCTTTGTTTATTTGTTATTAGGTAACGACCATGGTGTTTTTGCTGGATGGTATGTAAGGGCGCTTTTTCCATGTCAAAACATCACAACTTGGCAATCACAAATTCAGACAGTCATAGATTTCAAAGTGTTCAAAATATTTCTTACCTCCTCATCTGTAATAATTATAAGTCAAAGCTAATTAACATTCTCTCAAATTTGGTGTCCTTAGCATTTCATCAACATCCTGGAATCTTGGTGAATTGAATGTTTTATTAACAGGAGTCGACTCCCTTGGCCAAGCCGGATACCAACATATACTTCAGTATCTCATACCCCGTGGCAATATGTCAGTACCTCTTGCCCCGTGGCAATATGTTACACTATAATACCTCCTCCTCCCGTGACCAAGCTACCATCATAGATTGACTCCAGTACCTTCCATTCCCGAGGCAATACTACTGTCTTACATTCTAAAGCTCTTACTCCCGTAACCAAGCCACCATTATATACTCATGTATTTTTTGTACCTCCGACCATATTGTATACTATTGTGCCGCCCACACCTGTCCTTAATTAAGCTACTTCATATTTTTTTTTACCTTATATAATGCTCAAATGCTTCATATATATACTCATATATTTGCAATACAATTAGAATTAAAATTAGAATTACAGCCCAATCGTTTTGGGTGTCCGTGGATGTCTCCGATCTGCAATACAATTAGAATTAAAATTAGAATTACAACCCAATTATTTTGGGTGCCCGTGGGCATAAGAAGTAAGATGCTTTTCTGGTGATTTAATTGCATAAGATAATCTCCCACATTTTAAAACATGAGTTATTTTGGGTGAATTAGAAATGCCACACCTCAGTTTCTGATACTTGGGAAGTTGGAGCCTTACTCAAGCGCTACAATTTCGTTTCCAATGACTCCACAATTCAATTTTAAGAGCAGTTACAAAGTTGAAATTCACTACTTTTTAATTGAGTTCAGGTAGAGAGGAACAGAAATTTTTAGTATGAGACCCCTTCTCAAATGGTGACACCTAGGCATTGTTAGATATCCATATCTTTTAAAACGGTTAGGAAGTTAAGTAAGTTTTTTATATTTAATAGAAGACCTTCTTACCCTTATGAAACAACTTTTCGTTAGGAAAAATAAAATTGAGATCTTTTAGAATCTTCTATAAACGGTATGTAGTTATTTTAAATTTCTCATGAATTAAAAAGAAATATAAAAAATATAAATATTCAATTGTCGAATTGTTCATAGAAGTAGCTAAAATTATCAGTAAATATTTCATGCGCCGCACCGTGGGATTGCTTAATAAGCTAGCAGCATCTATGCCAATTGTGTTATGGACGGTTAGAAATGTTTGTTAAATTTGTTTAGGGTGCGTTTGGCACCGATGGAATTGAGGGTGGAATGGAGTTTAGGGGGTAATTGGAGGAGGTACTTCATTTTTGGGGTGTTTGGCATCATTATTTTAGGATGGAATTCGTTTCCCCCGTCAGTTGAAATCCATCCATTATTTTCCATCCTCTTTAGCACCAGAGATCTGTGAGAGAGTGGAAGAAAACATTGTTTTAAAAACAACTCGCATCGAGTTCTGGCAAGAAATTATCCCAAGGTCCAATACTTAAACGTTCTGAAACGGTAAAGGGTTTCTTTGTTTTTTTGTTAAACTTTGGTTTTTTCCTTTTAAAGGTACAATTTTTATGTGAATTTCTTCATTTTTTTTAGCATAAATTTGTCTATTTTGAGGATGTAAAAATTTGGGTTCTAGCTCACTTAGGTAGATGATTATTCACTGTTAGAGGGTAAAAATCCACATTAGTTAGGTTGTAATTAGGGTAGGCTTGGTTTTACAGACACCAGAATAACAAAGGTATTGAACAAGGCATCACTGTTTTAATGGCGCAGACCATGTTATTACTGCGGATTTATATGATCGTAAAATGGTGTACTTAAGCTCTGTAAGATAGATGTAAAAGCTAGTTAAGTCACCTACCTCACCTTGAGCTGCCTATTGAGACGTATGCCTGGAAATTTCCTTCTAGCATCTGATTTTGAGCTTCTTCATTTTGAGGCGGGTATTGGTGATAAACTGGTTATATATTATCCTAAGAGCATCTCCAATAGTGGGTGGAAAAATTCCTATGTGGAGGTCTTATTTAGACCTTTATTTTGAAGGGTTTATGAGGATTGACCTTGAAACTAGAAAACTATCTCCAACAGTGGTGTTATAACCTTTAGAATATCTTATGTGGATAAGATCTTAACCATTTAATTTAATTTAAAATAATTATTAATGTAAAAAAATTAAAATTGAGGGTCTTCCCGAAAGTCTAGTTAAGACTTTCTCTAACACCTTTCGTAGTCCATGTCATCACTCTTAATCTCCAAAACCCTACTATTGGAGATTCATTTTCAAGAATATTGGGTCTTAGATCTTATGTGGCAATAAAAATTAAGACCTCCACCCACTATTGGAGATGCTCTAAAGTATTAGGCTAGGTAACTGTACAAGCAATTTGCCGGATGCCGCGCAAAATATGCACCCTATTCGGCCTTGATTAGAGGGTCTTGTTTATGTGGGGGAGTCCAAAATACAAAATGTCCACTGAGAGTGGAGGAACACGAAGTTGATCTGGTGTTATGAGTTTCTCTTTGGCAAGTCTAGATGGTCGTGTTATTGGCAGAGGAGTTGCTGGTCTATTAGTAGCTGCCAGTCCTGTTCAGGTAATGCTGCAAATCTACACTCTTTTTTGACAATTTTGTGATCGATCTCTCTTTAGGATTCCTAATAAGGATTTTTGTGACAATTTTGGGACAATTTTTTTATATTGTTTACCTGGTCCGTCTCTCTTGTAGGAATTGGTAGTTTCACTTTCATCTGTGAGGCCTCATCAGGTATGATTTTCATCAAATTGAATGGGTTTGAAAAGATTTCTTTTTCAAGTGGATTCAATCTATTTGTCTATGAATTTGATGAGTTTAAATTGTTAGGGAAACATGGGTATTGTAATTATGGTATTGTAGGAGAACCCAATATGTTGTTATTGGATTTTATGATTCAAAATGCGATCTTTGATGATTCTATAGGGAAAGAAATTTGGATGTCTTGGTTTTGTGGAAGGTTATCCGTCTAAGGTATGGGTTAATGCTTCTCTTTTGTTTTTGTAATATTTCAAGCATTGTTCTTTGTTGCCTTGACTGATTTTCTTTAACTGTGAGCTTCTAAGAAAGTATGGTATATGTTCTTTCATTCCCATCTTATTTTGTGTAGTCCACTCCATAATATTTGTATAGTCTAGTCTGATGGAACTGTAGGACTGTATGACCATAAATGGAATCGTACTGATGCAATTTTCTGAACAACAACTTTATCTGGAGGGATGAAGGGTGGAGCACATAATTGGAAAACTTCGCACAATATCTTTTCTGAACATAAGCGTTTCTTGACAGTTGTATGAGAGTAGAAATGTTAGATTGTAATAGTAGGTTTACGGTGTTGTGTTTGCTTATAATGTAGAACATGTGGTGAATGCTTGTGTTGAACAAATTATGATCACAATCAATATATTACCGACGGCAGTATTTACATATGGTGTTTTGTGGGTTGCGACTTCTTTGCAATATGTGTTTCCAATGTTACATTTTTTTTTTGACCAATGAAGAACCCAATATATTTATCAAAAAGAAGCAAAAAGAAAAAGGAAAAATAGATAGAAGGGAGGTAGTTCCAACCCATGCCAAACACCTAGAATTAGATTTCCACCCAAATTTTCCACCCATTTAATTGTCATGCCAAACACCTAATATTGATTGGAGGTAGTTGGAATTCAAGGGAATTGGAATTACCTAGAATTCCAATTCCACTGGTGCCAAACGCAGCCTTAGATTAATGTTTCCGGAATTAAGATTTGTAGATCCACCTCTACAGCCGCCAATACATAAAACAATATACGGTATTCACACGAATAAGCTGTAGCTTCGGTTTTTTTAATTCTTGAATCACCCAATTTTTTATTGTAGTTGATAACAATGAGAGTCAAAATCATGAGCTACTTGGAAATGGACTGTGTAGGGTTTTATAAAGAACATAAAACAGTTTTGGTTTTTAGGGCTAATAAAAAAAACACGTTTTAGTTTTTTTTTCTTCTTTTTCTTTAATTTTTAGATATACAAAAAAATATAATACGGAAAATCTTAAATATATTATCCTAGAATCTTAAAATATCTTTTAACAAAATCCAATCCAAATCAAGTTTTAAAAGGGCAAAGAAAGTCATGAAATACATAATTAACTTTCTAACCGTTTTAAAAAATATGGTTATCTAACACTGCTTAGGTGTCAGCATTATAGATGGGTCTCATACTCAAAGTATGCATACGGGTCTCATACTAGTCGAGAGGAACCATACAGAATAAGGCTAGCTTAGCATGAAATTTGATCAAGTGTAACAAAAAGGGCAAATTTCTAAAGTGTCCAAAAAAAATATGCCTAATTTCTATGTCGGCCACGTTTTTTTGCCCTTTTCAGAAATGGCCATTCCGTTAGCTTTTCCGTCCGGACCCACCTTAAAAGTCAAACCCGTTGATTTTGGTCAAGATTCCAACATGAAATTACTTCCCTATCCTTCCTCAAATCAACCGTTCATTTTCTTTCTTCTTCGTCTTTCTTCTTCTTTTTCTCTCTTTCGTTCTTCTCTGCTACTGCTGCTTCTCTCTTTCTCTCCACCACCGACGCCAGAAACCACCACCACCAAAACCTAATCAGTCGCCATCACAACCTAAACCTAATTCTTCTTTTCTTCTTCTTCTTCTTTTCTTCTTCTTCTTCTTCTTCTTCTTCTTCTTCTTCTTCTTCTTCTTCTTCTTCCTCCTCCTGCTAACTGATCGAGCAGAGAAGCTTCAACTGCTAACCCTAACCACCACCACCACCACCATAACTTAACTAACCCTAACTACTACGATATCCATCACTAACCTATCATCCAGAAACTAAATCACCATCTCTTCTTCTTCTGCTACGCTGAATCGATCTCGCGAAGATATTGAATTCGATCTTTATGAGATCGTAACTGAATCAACTAAATCATCATCATCTAATTTATATCCTTGTTTAATTTCTACAGTAGAAATCCGAGATCTAGTATTCCTATATCTTATCTAGGGTTTCAATTGTAGAGATGAGCGAGAAGAGGAAGATTTAACATGGGTTTTAATTCTAGGTAGAGGAAGTAGAGGAAGACCTAAAGGTTCTGGAAATAGACAAGTCTTTGCTTCTCTTGGTAAGTTTTTTTTTTTTTTTTGATTAATCTTAGCAAGAAATTTCGTAATGTTTGGTGTTTTTGAGGGTTGATTTAACATGGGTTTTAGATTCTATTAACTGATTGCAGTGATTTGAGATGATTTTTTTCTAATAAATTCATGTTAGTGTAAACCATGTATCATTGGGGAAATTTGCTAGTGTTGCTAGGGAGAAGGGAGGAAAGAACTAAGCAACCCCAGTGAAAGAGAATGTAATAAAAAGCTGAATGTGAGTTTTAATAGAGTAATGGTCTTACTCCTCCAGGTAAGGTAATCTCTCTTTCTTAAAAGTTTGAATCAGCTGGTTTTAATAATTAGATCTCTTGTTTTATGTGTATGTACATTGTTTAGTTGTTGTGTTAGATCTGTTAGCTTTATTAGATTAAGAATTTAGAACTAAACTATGAAACTGAATTCACAGGGACTTGAGAGTTGAATCACATCCCTGGACATAATGTTATTTCAATTGTCGAGTGAAAACCTATAACCCAAGAGTAGAAATGTGGACTTAATTGGTGTACATTGGTCGAGTGTAAGCAGCCAAGATAGATGGGGTTTGCTGTGTTGGTGTTTTTCCATGGGTTATACACGGTTCTGTGGCAGTCTATAGGGGTCAGATGCAGTGGTTCTGGTGTTGATTTTGTGAAGGTTATGGTCTGCAGTGAGAAGGCAACAGAGAGAAGCCAAGTTTCAATCCAGTTCTGTCCAGATTTCTGTTCAGTTTGTATGGGTGCTGTTTTGTTTTGTGATGTGGGTTTGTGTCATGGATTTGTGCAGGATTTTATGGGTTCGATGTTGGTCGTATGATGAGGTTTGCTGCTAGTTCACTGCGAGGTTACAGGGGCGTGCAGTTGGATGTTGTTGCTGTTGGTTGTTGCAGGTATGGGTTTCACTTTGGTTTCAGGTTAAATATTTTTTAGGGGTTTTGTTTGTAGGACTTGCACAAAGTCACAGACCTTACATTTGCTCTGAATGATTGAGTATTTGCCCCAATTTATGTTTATGTTCAGATAGGCAGTTGTTTTTGAATTTGTATACAGCATGAATGTGTAGGTGCAAACACATTTATAGCCAGTAATAGGAATGAACCTAATGCCCTAAGTTTGTGATTTCAGATCAAGAACAAAATACTTCTTACTCTCTTTTGCACATGATATGGTTATTGGTACCTGTTGTGAGTGCCATTGAGGCACGACAACAATCTTGGTTTGATTATGTTTTTTTGCATATAATGAATCCTTTTTACTGAGTTTGTTTTGACAGTGCTGTAGGTTTATGAATTTTTTGCGAAATTGAATGTCGAATGCGAAATTGAATGGACTACACTACAATTGAGGGGTATGCAATGGTTTGGAATGTCGAGTGCATTAGATACATTTTGTGGTCAATCGTACGGGGCAAAACAAAATCATATGCTAGGCATACATATGCAGAGGGCCATGGTTGTTCTGTTTCTTGTTAGTATTCTCATCACCATCAGTGCAGCCGTCTAAACCATTGAAGGGGCAGTGAAACCTACCACTGAAGTTGGCAATTGACTCAGATTTAGTTTGTTTTTGTTTTTCTAGAATGGATTGGGTTTGTTATGTATTGGATGGTTTATGAATGTATTTTGTTATGATTTTATATTTTCCAGTTCAAATTCAGTTCATATTTTTAAATTCAGTTCAAATTTTCAGTTCAGTTAGTTTCAGGTTCTAGTGTTGAGTCAGTTGGGTCAGTTGAGTTGAGTCAGTTGAGTCAGTTAAGTTGAGTCAGTTGAGTTGAGTCAGTTGAACCGGACTGATTCACTAGTTTAACTCACTGATCTACCCACTGAGGGTTAAAATGTCTTTTCCGCATGTCAGTTAAGTGCCACATAGGCACATAACTTTTGTTACCCCGTTTTTTAAAAAAAACGGTCAATATCGGCCATTCTGGAAAAGTTGAAAAAAACGTGGTCACTTTAGAGATTAGCAATATTTTTTTTTGGCCATTTTGAAAAATTGCCCCAACAAAAATGCCACGTTATCCAAAAAGATGTCAATGCACAGTATCCAGAAAACTATATACTGGGCGAATGATTATAGAGAGAACGTGTTACATCAACAATTGCAATTTTCACATACACCTTTCCGGGCCTCGTCTGCAATTTTTTGAGGTAGTCTAGATAGAGAGTACGCGCATAGTCCCCTTGGACACCTAAAAATCATAAATGATACTTTTCACTTCAATAATTAGAGAACTGGCAATTTGAACAAAATAAATTTAGCACCTGAAATTTTTTGTGCATTTGCTGCATGTGCAAGAATCATGTTTCCATTCACATCACCATCTACAACATTTGTCAGCAACTGCATTTTTAAGAGGAGATTGCAACACGCAAGGCGAGTTTCACTTCAAAAACTCACTTGGAATTAACTATTGCCTTCATAAATCACTGTAAAAACATCATAAAAAAAAAAGATAAGTACGGATGCATATGAACACTCATTAAGACAACATAATCAAGTGCCGATTGATTACACCAAGATACCACCGGGACACCAACACCAATTCGGAGATGATATTGTTCATGATAGTTGTATGCCATTTTCTTATCCATGGCGACGTGCATTGTCACCAACTTTGGAGATGCAATCACATGGTGACGTGTATGGTCACCAAGATAACGACCTGCCCTCTGCATAAACAGATATGACAACATGTACGACAGGTATGGAAATTTACTTAGCAGTACAGCACAAAGTTGAAAGAAACTTAAATGCCATGAAAGAATCGAACTTACAATGATGTGATGTATCACAGCTTCTTCATAGCTCTCGAGTATTTCCATATTCAGTAATGTCACATGGCCCTCACATCCAAAGCTATGGCTCATTGCTTCCCAAATAACGCTGATATGATATTGCTCGTGTATGAAATTCCCTGATCAACTTAGATGATCAGGTAACATCATCAGAAATTCCTTTACTAATGGACTTAGAAAATAAAAACTGCAGGGTGGTTAATTGGTAAAAGATCTGTAGATGGTGAAAAATGAGAGAGGGGCAAAACTGTCAAAACACCCTCGAAACCATGTCTTATTAAAGACAGTCGCCTATTCAGGCTCATCTTTATAGCTCAGGGCGCAATCCGTTCCATGAAGCTAAACCCTCTACGAGCTCTCTCTTATAACTCCGGTGGGGAAGGTAATATCATAGAGCAGTATCAATGATCTCACCAACATATTAAACCCATCGATCAGCTCAGAGCCAGACCTCGCTTGATGGTACACGGTGAAAGATCGACAGAGACGTATCCTCATGGATTTCCTCTTAAAATACGACTCAATACACGAGTCTTGGTGCAAACCTCAGAGATATCGAAGCTCCAGGCCGGCCCAGAGCTCTCTGAGAAGCATACACCAGCCTAAAAAGGGCCTAAGCGGACCCAATCCCAAATTCAGGGTGGTCTAGCGTACCATGGATAAGCATGCCATGACCTCAAAACGGGTTGTAGCGTAAGCACGCACACCACGACTAAGGCACAGGATGCCGCAAAGCTAAGCTTGGCCAGATGCCAAAGCCATGGCGCTATATTCATGGCGCCACAAGGATTATGCCTTGGCCTAAAGGCCATGGCGCCATATTCATGGCGCCACAAGATTATTCCTTGGCCAAAAGACCATGGCGCCATATTCATGGCGCCACAAGATAGTTTGCCTTGGTCAAAAGACCATGGCGCCATATTCATGGCGCCACAAGATACATGGCACGTCCAAAACACGGCCATGGGCCATGGCGCCATATTCATGGCGCCACAAGAGGTTTTGCCTTGGCCAAAAGGCCATGGCGCGATATTCATGGCGCCACAAGATACATGGCATGTCCAAAACACGGCCATGGGCCATGGCGCCATATTCATGGCACCACAAGAGGTTTTGCCTTGGCCAAAAGGCCATGGCGCTAGCCACGCAATACTGCCTGGTTCAAAGCAACTACGCAACACTTAGTCATACGACTCTACTCAACTCAACTATGCAATATCCGCGTATCACTCACTCGAGACATCAAAACATCACACGGGGGGATAACTTTAGGGGTATTGGTCTGGCGGTCTACGACAGTTGAAAGAAACTGATGGAGATAGTGGGCAGTTACGGGAAGATGGCACGAGTGGGCATGTTCCACACAACTCAGGCAGTTACGGAAACCAACGCATGTCCTCCACTCCTCCATTCCTCCACGACGTCCACCTTCTCTGTCGAGAGATCAGGGTGAGTTCAAACTATAAATAGAGGCTTCCTCTATCTTCCAAGGCAGAACATTCAGAACAATTAGAACACCGAGAATATCCAGAAAACACACAGAGCCTCAGAGAAAAACACCTGAGAATCTAAACTCGTTCTAGCCTTGGAGATTTCTAGTCGACTTCACGACGGAAATCTTGAACTCAAACACCCAAAAACTCACCTTCAACCTGATCTCAAGTTTCTTCGCTGTTTCCCTCCCTAGACCAACCTCTATCCTCTCTGTGACCGAAGCAAGGTGGGAACGACCATCCGTGGTTTAGGCTTGCCTTGTTCGACTTTGATCTCCGAGCACTACGAAAGTACCCAGAGACGGTACACTTGTTTTTGCAGGTAAAAACAGTTGGCGACCACAGTGGGAGATCATTCTCTCGGTTCCAGAGAAGCTTGCTCAAAGATGGTTGAACTAAGGTCGGGATCGGATACTAAAAACCCCAACTCTTCGACTGATGGTGCTGTAACCTCTGGCATGGCACCTACCCACATACCCATTATTCAAGAAACTTCCCCATCAACACCTATTATCTCGTCCATACTCGACGCCCCGACGACGGAACAACAGTTGGTGGAGCTCTGCATCAACGGAATGATCCCCGTGTACCGAGCTCTTTTGGAGAATCTCCGCTTCAAAACCTTCTCCGAACTCCATGAAGTTGCGAAGAAGACCGCCATCAATACGCCCACTCCGCTGGAAAGAGCCATCGCACAAACAAAGGTTGAATCGCCTACACACCGCAGGAACGACAACCGACCGGCCCGAGAAGCCCCTCAAGCCTACGTCACCTCTTCCTTCCCCAGGTACGATGGAGCCGGTCACGCACGAGAACACGTCTCACGCTTCCTGGAATCTCTAGGGGAGTACGGATACAGTCATACCTTGAGACTTAACGAATTCCCGAAGTCTCTCATCGGTGAAGCCTATCAATGGTATGTTCATCTCCCACCAAGAACCACGAGCACATGGAATGGATTGATGGACGCCTTCTTCAAAGAATTCCTTTTCGGAAAAGTAACTCTCTCTGAATTAAGTAAAATGCGCCAAAGAGCTGGAGAATGCCCCGAGGAATACGTGAAAAGGTTCAAAGGGCAAGCCCTCGGTAGCTGCGCCCCAGACATAACGGAGCTGCAACTAGTAGAAATCTGCACCGGTACCATGGCTCCTATTTACCGTGCCCTCCTAGAAGATCTTCAATTCCAGACTCTCGCCGAACTCCAGGAGGCAGCGGCCAGATCCAACTTTATAGTACCCACGCTGAGGGAGAGAGCTCAACTACTAAAGCGTGGAGAACCCGCTGGAGAAGACAATGGAGGTCCACACAACGACAGAAAGAGAAAAGCGGGGGAATACCTTGCTGAATATCAAGCACAAAGCCCAATGATGCCGAAGGCGGTGCCAGAAGGGGACTTGCAACAACAAGGAGGAATCGATTTACCAAACGACCTCACGGCGACAGAGATGGAACAGCTGCTGGAATCTTTAGTCCGAGACAGACTCGTGGAATTACCCAGAGCATTGAAGCCTCCCACCGCTGAAGAGATGAAACACCCTCATTATTGTCATTATCACAGGAGAATCAGCCACGCCACAATTCAATGCAACAGTTTCAGGCGAATCCTTGAAGAACACGTTGTCAAAGCCAAAGCACGCTCTTATATGTCGTGTCCGGAACCTCCACACATCCGAGCTCTCACGGACCACCGGGAACCTGTAAACCAGAGAGTGGAAAATTTGATGCATCAACTATGCGAAATCTTATGCTTCTCGAAGTCACAACGAAAGGATATGTTCACAGCACTCAATCATGTGGTGTCAGGAAGACGGTTGCCATTTGGAGAAGGAGAAGACCCACACTCATCAAACCCAGACAAGTCTCCGATAAGATACGACTGGGGATTACTGGCTAGGCAGGGTTGGGGGATAATCACGACTGCATATATACGCGGTGTTGGATTCCCCAACACATTATTGGACCCAGAAGGGAAGATCAATGTCATTTCTGCAACAACACTGGAAACCTCGGGAGGCTCACCACACGATGTCACTGGGTCCCCGGAGACGTTGGAAGACCCTGAAGGAAGGACGGTGGTAACCCGAGGACGAATAACCCTCCAGATCGAAGTGAACGGAGTACGAACGGAGGCCGAGCTCTATGTGGTCCCACAAGACTTCGAACACGACATTGTCCTCGGCCACTCTTGGTTCCGAGACAACCAGAACTTACTTAACAAGACTGCAACCCCACAAGGAACACCAGCTGGACCAGAGGAGCTCCACATGGCGACAGTATCCTTGTGCGAGGAAAGAAGGACCTCACCTAGTCCTGAACCGGAACCAAGGACGGAAACCCCGCAAAAGATGGACGAGATGCTCGCCCCCAGGTATGAATGGATCATGAACCCTACTCGATATTTTAGAAGATGGACGACCTCTTCCCCTGGCCACGAAACCCTTAGTATTTCGTTTAGCCAATTAGCAATAAGAGAGGAAAAGAACAACGACAACGGGTTTACCCGCCGTCGTCAGAAATCGCTATTGCATCGGAAACTTCATCGCCTCAGAGCCCCGATAACCAACAACGGAGGGTACGAAATAGGGAGACTGGTGATGAAGACTAACAGGCAAGGAGGAGGGGAGCCCGCAGGACCTTACGTGGTTATTCAATCCACCCCAAGCGGATACTACAGACTCACCTCGCCCAAAGACGGATGCAAGGATACGATAATAGTCAAAGAAAAGCGGATTCAAGCATATCCCAATTAAACCTCAATTATAAAAGAAGAGAAACGTGTAACCGTTGTACGTAATCAAGACATGAAACTCGTCCTATCTTTGTCTTCCAAATAAATACTAATAGAAAATTCCCGAACCATGAGTCAAGGGACAAAACCAAAACAATCAGAAAAGACCAAACAACACAATAGCCTTAGCCTTTTCATAAGAATCCCTCATGTTGGAAAGAATCTCTCGTTCCTTCGCAAGCCTGGCTTCCAGTTCAGCGACCTCCTTCACTTTCGCCGCAAGGACGTCTTCAGTAACTCCCTCAGCTCCAGCCTTCGCATTCTTCTGCTTTTCGAACCTCTCTCGGAGCCAAGCCACATTGTAGGACTCGGACTCAGCAGCCGCGATAGCATCCTCCCAATCCTGCAACGTCCCTGGTTCAGCCCCAAGCATGGAGTTCTCCCGCATCTCGGCAATCCGCTCCAAGAGAAATCCGACGAACCCTTCTGCCATGGTACGGTTTGCTTCCTCCCTCGCAATGTGCCCGAACTCTCTCCAGATACGTGTGTACATGTCCTCATACTCTCGGGAAACAACGAAACCGCCTATAGCCACCTGGTGGGACCTGACTCTACTCAAGAGAGGAAAAGCAACACCTCGGCCCGGATAGAGCGCGTTAAGTCTAGCCTCCCTGGCTCCAACCTCAACATCCAAGGCGTCCCTGAAGTCAGAATCCACCATCTCCTCAGCATGGTCGTCCTCGACAACCTCTTCATCACCACCTTCGCCCGAAGACCCGCCCATAGTACCAAGGGAAGCTACGCCACTAGTCACCAACGTCTCGTGACGCGTGAACTCTCCACTCTCATTCGAAGACTAAAAAATAGAGGAGTCAAAAAGGAGGGAGCGTGAGATACACTATTCTGGAGGTAAATAAATGAGAGAAGACATAAAGAACGGAACCCCTTACCGCGACAGGATGCGACTCTTCCCGAAGGAGTGATGAAGCGTTAAATGTCCCAGCCACCTCTTGCTCTTTATCACCGACAGTCGAAGACCCCATTGGCTCGTTGTCTCCTGGGTGGTCCGTCTACAAAGAAACAACACGGGAATGAAGACTCGACTAAACATTAACAAGGAACAAAGCAGTTTTGATGGAAGACTTGTTACCGTCACATCAGCATCCTCGTCCTCGTATTCCGGTACATACCCTTTGGGAACTCTCATCAGAGGTCGACGCCTCCTGGTGTCTCGAACAGAGATCATATCGTCCGACTGGGGACTAGGAGTGGAGTGCACCTGCAGAAGAATAACGAGGGGTAAAGAGAAAGACGTCTTTTTAATCAAGAGGAAATTATAGTCGGATCACTATACCTGAGTGGGAGTTACAGGGACACGCCGACCCCCTTTGTTGACGAAGCCATGAAGAACTTTGAGGGTATCATTCCAAAACTCATGATACTCAGGAGTCATTCTCGTCGGCCGATGGCGAAAGATGAAGGGAGAGCGACGGCCGACGTGGAGTGATACGTCGAGCGAAGACCGCAATTCAGCCACAGAAGGCACAGAGAACAACACCTTCGGCACATCTTGATCGAAACCCATCACCCTCGCAGCCCTATCAACGTTGTAAGGGATGACCACCTCCTCCCCTTGAAAATAACCAAGGATGAAACCAGGGGTGCTGCTGTTGATGAAGATAGCTTCCCCAACAGCGAGGCCACTCGACTCTCGAGGTCCTGATTGTAACTCAACGCCGGGATTCTCCGTGAAAGTTATGGGTTGTACGATATCAGGGGAAGAATTAGTATACCACGGGCGGAGGTCGACATTCTTCTCATCATCTAGCAAATTTCTCAACGCCGGAGAGGGGATGGGCAGCTTGCCATTCCACTGCAGAATTCGGGGACACCCCTTCAATATGTTGCTTAGAGAAGCCCCCTTCTTGGGTCTATGTGGAATGAAGTGCTCCCACAAAATCGCCTGGATGAAGCAGGGATTCACGTAAGTACTAACCCTGCTGACACCGGGGACTGACATGTCTCGGACGAAAGCATCGAACTGAGCATACTGAGAACCAAGGAATAAGCTGCCAATGGGTAAACTCCGACCGTGAGCCAGAAGGACAGCGAGGGGAACGACATGAAGCTTCAAGGTACCAAGAGGAGCGTCAGCAAAAATGTCCCTGGACAACCAGGGTACTAGGAACGCAGCAATGCAGAGGATGCCCTCCGGGGTCCCCCCATGGGGACTTGTGCCACCCATGTACCAATGATTGGTCCACTTAATATAGTTCTCGTTTGAATAAGCCTTGGGTATCTGCAATTTTTGGATCTGCCTATTCAAAGTCTCGATCATCGCGCTTTGCTCCGGAGAGTAGCTATCTGGGAGATTCCCTAACATTGGAAGATGGTATAAAGCAGCCACCGACTCTAGGGAAATCGCGAACTCGCCCCAACTGGTCACGAAAGTCTTCGTCGCCCTGCACCAGCGAAGAAGGAAAGCAACAATGGCACCAGAATCCTTATACATTCTCAAGTTCCTGGTGGCCTTCACTGCATGGAAGACTCCTGACTGCTCCAGAATCTGCCGAACCTTCTCATTAGTCAACACAAAGTCATACCAAGCACAGCAAAGTGGTACGGCAAAAGACGGGACTCTGAAATCGACAGGCGCACCCTTAAGCGCCTTGGATTCCATGCGAAACCTAACAATCTCCGACGGCGCCACATTCAAAGAGCCATCGAAGTCGCCTCGCCTTGGGATGAAACAAGAGGAAAAATCTCCACGATCGACAAAAGCCGTCGGGTTCCTAACAACGGGAGCATATGAAAAGTTGTCATCACACCTGGGAGTCCTGGCAGCGGTATCACGAACGGAATGGTGGCTGGAAATTGACTCCTGGTTGCCGCCACGCTTTCTCTGTATGCAAACAAATCCAAGTAAGTCGTCGGTACTCGCATTTTCTAATTACATAAATGCCTAGGCGTAAGAATTTAGCAGAGCACATGCACAAGAAGCTCATGCATGCGTACGCCACCGTAAACCACAGCATCGCTAACTTGGCATACGAGTAAATGACGAAGGCACCCTAAAACATGCATACATATATAAATGCACATGGCGCCACTTTCATGGCGCCACCCATAGCTTAGCCTGAAGCCATGGCGCCATATTCATGGCGCCACACATAAAAAAAAATAAAAAATAAAAAAAAGACGGTTCTGTGCATGGCGCCATGATTCATGGCGCCATCAACCAAGCCCTGGCGCCGTGGCGCCACTAGTCCTTCATGGCGCCACATCTTGTGGCGCCACCAAACTTCCCATGCGTATATATATATATATAAAAAAAAAAAACCTAGGTCACTTGAAAACCCTAGTTTACCTTATTGCTCTGCGTCGTAGCTCTCCTTGATGGCATGATGAACGAGATCACAAATAGAAGGAATAATAGGGAAGAAGATAATCAGGAAGAAAAAGAAAACTACTCTGAGAAAACCTATCTTTATCTCTCTTTCTTCGATAAAAATCTTTAACCTAGACATGAGTATGTGTATACATATATATATGTATGTATATATATGGAATCCCAGTCCCAGTGGGACTCTCGGAAGAAGGGGAGGATGAGAAACTTACCGCCTCACCCAAAACAAAAAAAAAAAAAAAAGAGAAAAAGAAAAGAAATTTCGCGGCGCGGATTTCGAGGCGCCATGGCCATGACGCCATGGCAGCATCCACGCCAAAACTTGTGGCGCCCTGGCCATAGCGCCATGGCCACCTCCCCATACGTGTCCACGCCAAGAATCTGTGGCGCCATGGCCACCTCCCCATACGCGTCCACGCCAAGAATTCGTGGCGCCATGGCCATAGCGCCATGGCTGCTTCTACCCACGTGCATGCACGTCCCTGTATAAAAAAAAAAAAACTTTCTCTGGCATAAAATTGCTCTTGACTGCTAAGATTATTCACATTGAGACCTAGCCTTAGAAAACCCTTTAAAATATAACGCCGACAACACGCAACGATGATAAGGGAGAACGCTAAAACCCTTAAAAAATAACGTCACCATCTGAATGCTTAGCATGAAACATTTCTGTTCCACACTAACCAGGGGACTTTCTGTAGATGGTGAAAAATGAGAGAGGGGCAAAACTGTCAAAACACCCTCGAAACCATGTCTTATTAAAGACAGTTGCCTATTCAGGCTCATCTTTATAGCTCAGGGCGCAATCCGTTCCATGAAGCTAAACCCTCTATGAGCTCTCTCTTATAACTCCGGTGGGGAAGGTAATATCATAGAGCAGTATCAATGATCTTACCAACATATTAAACCCATCGATCAGCTCAGAGCCAGACCTCGCTTGATGGTACACGGTGAAAGATCGACAGAGACGTATCCTCATGGATTTCCTCTTAAAATACGACTCAATACACGAGTCTTGGTGCAAACCTCAGAAATATCGAAGCTCCAAGCCGGTCCAGAGCTCTCTGAGAAGCATACACCAGCCTAAAAAAGGCCTAAGCGGACCCAATCCCAAATTCAGGGTGGTCTAGCGTACCATGGATAAGCATGCCATGACTTCAAAACGGGTTGTAGCGTAATCACGCACACCACGACTAAGGCACAGGATGCCGCAAAGCTAAGCTTGGCCAGATGCCAAAGCCATGGTGCCATATTCATGGCGCCACAAGGATTATGCCTTGGCCTAAAGGCCATGGCGCCATATTCATGGCGCCACAAGATACATGGCCCGTCCAAGACACGCCATGGGCCATGGCGCCATATTCATGGCGCCACAAGATTATTCCTT
>JAJJMA010080316.1:0-11572 GCA_023529015.1 Papaver nudicaule
TATCTAGGTCGAAATCAATACCACTTGCAATACTTTAATTAATGTAAAAATAATATAGTGCGGTAAAGCAAGACACAAAATCTTTTGTTAACGACGAAACCGAAATTCAGCAGAAAAACCCTGGGACCTAGTCCAGTTTTGAGCACCACACTATATTAAGCCGCTACAAACACTAGCCTGCTATCAGACTTCAGACTGGGATGTAGTTAAGACCAAACCTTCCCTCAAAGAGATTCAGCTGCAATCGCGTTCCTTTACATCTCTTGGACCTTTCAAGATCCTTCGCACTTGATTCCCCTAGTGATTGTCAAAAACACCACAACCACCAGAAGTTGCTTCTGCCGCTGTGAAGACTTCAAACACCAAACCCCTCCTTCAACAGGGATGATGAAAGCAAGATTCGTTAACTGAATCTATATAACTCAGAGTATTAAACCCTAGCTCGATAGTTTGGATTATGAGAACCTTTTTTTTTATCAGCAGATTAAGAAAACTTATTCCAAAGCTATTACTGAAAAAGCAGGGGTACCGAAATACAACCAACTTTTCGTTTGGGCTTGTGAGACTTATGGTCAGATCTGGACGATCTAAAAAATCAATATCCAGATCCGTTAACCTGAGTTTGGATCTCAAAGGATCAGTCCAACGCAAGACATGGTCTTGGTAAATCCAATGGATGGATTGAGGACAACGATCAGGTTTATTAATAACGTACTTCTTGTGTTTGCTTTAATTATATAATCAGAGAATATAATGCGGAAAGTAAAGCACACAAGACACCATAGATTTTTTTAACGAGGAAACTACAACCTGTAGAAAAACCTCGGGACCTCGTCCAACCGCACAGTACAAACTGCCTACAAATACTAGCCTACTATAAGACTTCGGTCTGGGATGTAGCAGAGACCAATTCCAACCCTCCAAGCGAACTGGCTACTGTCGCACTCCTTACTTCTCTAGATCCCCCACAGATCGTCACGCACTTGATTCCCCTAGCTGACGTCCTTTACAGGCCTAGGAGTTTCTTTAACCGCTGTTAAAGACTTGTGTCAACAATTCCGGCTTTGCAACCTCAATTATCGACTGTATGTTTGAACTGTCCTCTATCAGTTTGACATACACAAAGTGACTTCCTTCGGATTGCTCCAGGTCATACGGAAATCTACTTACAAGCGGGGGCTGACAAGTAAACCGAGTAAACTATGCCCAACTTGGCTCTACCTCAGTTGTAAAATAAGAATCACTTAAGAAACTTATACAACTGGAGCTAACTAGGTCTTACAACACCAAGTGCAGCCGTGCGTTGCTTCCTTTCGAAAACCTGTATGTAACGTATCAGTTCTTGAATGGCCTTATATCAGAAGAGAAGGACAGTAGAATAGACAAGAACGTGATCAGGTTACCAATGTTACAGGTTACTCCGATTTCAACCACTAAGGTCTCAATCTCATACATGTGCTTCCCAACACTCAAGAGAAGTCTTTATAGTCATAGGTAAAATCCCAAGAGGAACTGCTACCTAATAGAGGATGACTATACCACAACAAGCATTCACCGAAGTGAAAAGAGTTATACGATCTCTTCCCTAAGGAATCTTCACGTATGCTTGATGCTTGCGGTATTCGTCCTTAGACACCTCTATTTATAGCACTCGATAAGATAGGTTGTTTTGGAATAAAGCAACTAGTTTCTTGTTTAACAAGTTTAGGAGACCCTAACTTGCAATCCAAGTAACCTAGATTTATCTCAATTTGAAATCTTTTATCATTTATCTGCCAAGTGTTTTGTTAGCTCAAAAACACTTCAAGATAGAGATCCAACAGACCAGAGATAATCTTTATCTTATTGACACATTGAGAACCGTTAGATGGACCACAGAAGATATTTCGTGATAACCAAGTCCAACTAAGAGATAAAGGAGTTCAGAGTTTAACCCAAGTGAAAATCCAGAGAATATTCACTTGGGACGGTTCGTGAACCGTCCATCTGAATCACAGCCAAAAGTATCGATTTTGAGGTTCACGTAGGTACGCGTACAAAATGACACTTTGTAACTCGGGAGAAATTCCGAGTTTCTGTTCACGTACGGTTCGGGAACCGTCCGCCATTCAGATTAGGGTTTAACTGGACCCGCTGGAAGTTCTGAGCTTAACCAGTACTTAGACGTGTTAGACGTCCTCAGCTGTAATCCACTGGACACTTGCTCAAGAGTACTCCTTTAGATTCACCCATATCCAACAAGAGATTTGCAAGCAAACTATTGCAATGGACAAATGGTATCGAATTTATCTCATGCATTATTGTAACCTTAGTATTTGCGGGAACAAACACCAACATAACACATGGTCATGTAGACAAGAACACGATCTCAATCACTACTAAAGTAGCCGACTATTTCGAAAGATAGAGAAAGTAGAATAGAAGAATTTCCATAAAAGTCATAACTCCTACTAACCTTTTGTCGATGAAGAATAAATGATGTTTTCTTTGTCTTCACAGTCTTCGTCTTCAAGGTCTCTACTACTTAGTCTATATCCCAATTCCGAAATCTAAACTCTAGTAGGCTAAATCAAGAATTGTGTTTTGACACCTAAAAATGACAACCAGCTTGACATACCAATGCTCGTGGGTTTGACCGGACAATGCCCTAACAATTACCACATGCTCAATCGAGTGAAGATGTGTATTCGTGTATTAGAATATTACCTTCACAAGTTGATGTGTAATGATCTCTGAATGCTTCGGTGTATCAGGTTATTTAGTTCTTTAGACGTCTGGGAAATCTTGTTTCAACACTTTCAGGAATTCTTATTAAGCTTAAACACTAAGTATATATGTGTTCAGAGAGACAAGAGACGGAATTTTAACAAAAGCGTATTTTCTTATTGATTCAGGAGAGAGAACTTAGATTACAAATGACCTCAAGATCGATATTTATAGTTTACAAGTATTGACGGTATGAAGCTATTACAGAATGTTCTATTAATCATTACAGGTGGTACCTTAATAGTCAGTGGTAATTCACTAACTTTCGCGTCATTCTGTACTTTGAGTATCTTCTCTTTAGTCATCTGGCGTAATCCCGCTCCTTTAGCCGGTTTCTTCTCGAAGGACTTCCTTTGCTGCCAGTCGACTGCCAATGCTATCAGCACCCTCTATGGTTTTGCACCATTTATCAGCGTGTCGGCCCTTCAGTAGATCACCTTCTGCCCTGAACCATATTTTGTCATCAACATATTTGACCCTAGTTTAGATTAAATCTAGTTTGGGCTTGATTTGATTTAAACTTTTAACTTTAGCATCTGGTGCTGTATAGCTTTGAGTTTGTTATTTATTTCAGTCAATCTGTTAGCTTGAATGTACCAAATTTATCAAGTGAGGTTATTACCTCCTTCTCCCTTAAAGAAACAAGTGTCTATTTATCAAGGCATTTTTGCGTTAACTCTAGCTCAAATTTCATGAATTTCAGATTTTCCAATAATCGTTCTGATATAATGTTAATTAGTCGCCTGGTACTAATCCAAATTTCAAATTTGGGTGTATGAGGTCCGCCAAGTGGTCTTGTGACTTTATGCTTTTGACAAGCATATCATCAACTTAGACCTCCAAGTTTTTCCCAATCCATTGCTTGAATATTTTATCCACCAGTCTTTGATATGTGGCTCTTGAATTTCATAGTCCGAAGGGCATTCTGGTATAGCAATATAACCCTCTCGGAGTGAAAAAGGATGTATGTTCTGGATCTTCTTCGGCCAGGTCTATTTGGTTATACCCCGAGTATTCGTTCATAAATGACAACAGTTCGTGACCAGAAGTCGCATCGACCAGTAGGTCTATGCTTGGCAAATGATAGATATCCCTCAGACAAGCTTTGTTGAGATTGCTAAAATCGATGCAGATTCTGACACCTCCGTTCTTCTTTGGTACTATTACCATATTTGATACCCAGGTAGGGTACATTACCTCTCTGATGAATCCGGCATCCATTAACTTTTGGAGTTCCTTTTTCAGTGCATCGTGGTATATAGGAGCTACCTTCCTTATTCTTTGCTTGAATGGTGGTGCATCCGGGTTTATCCATAGGTGATGGGCCACCACCAACGGATCTATTCCTGGCATGTCGTTCATCTTCCATGCAAATACATCCAAGTACTCTTTCAACAACTCTTTCAGTTTTACTTCCATGTCCTCCTTCAGCAGCGTCCCTACACTCACTTCTCGTGGCCGTTCTTCAGTTCTGATGTTGACTTTCTTCGTTGGCTCGATAGATGAGAATAATTGCTTCGGGGGCCCTATGGGAGTAACATTCTATAATTGTTATTTGTCCCCAGTCGATATTGATACCACCATCGCTGCTGGGAGTAGTGATGCTGCTTTGGCCGCCTTGATTTGTCGTTGTATTCCTCGTATCGCTTCTCTTTCTCATCTTCCTTTCGCGTTCCTTTGTTCTTCTTGAGTTCTTTTTGCATTCATCGTGATGTTTGGCTTCAGATGCATCACATCTTCGTGCATCTTTTTGGTCTCCTTTGATCTCCATTTCTCCATATGGCGTGCGAAATCTTAGGTGCTGATGATAGGTTGATGTCGTTCCTCTCAAATGGTGCACCCATAGTCTTCCCATGATGGCGTTGTAGGGTGAGGGTGAATCCACGATGCTGAATCTCGCCATGGTCTTCATTGTCCCTGCGTCTACCTGCAAAACAATTTCTCCCTTCGGCTTTGACGTGGATCCATTGAATCCATAAATCGTACATGTAGATGCATCCATCTGCCCATCCTCCAGCCCCATCCGAAGATAGGGTTCATAGAACAGTACGTTGAGCGAACTTCCTCCATCTATTAATATTTTAGAAACGTTCCACCCGTGGATGGGTAGGGTAACCACCAAGGGATCATTATGCATTTTGACATCCTAATTGATGTCTTTAGTAGAAAACGTGTGTGGAGTTGCCATCCAGTCCTCCCATTCGTCGGTTAATCTTCCGTTCAACTTGTGTACTTCGTGGTCCGAAGTCCTTCTCCTTTTTCTTAAGCTATTGCAGATATCCCCTGGTAGCGAAGGTTCGCTCTCCTGCTGGAACGTAATCATATTAAGTGGCTTATAGCCCTCGGGGAGTCGCACCATTTTTTCCGATGTCGCCGCGTTTGTTGTTACTGCTGCATGTCCCGGTAACTGAACATGCTGTCCGAAGTCTCCTTGATTGATATACCTTTGAATCGTTTTCTTCAGATGTTTGCATGCGTCAGTATCGTGCCCCCGAGTCTGATGGTACTCACAATAGTCTTTATGGTTCTTGGATTCGTCTCTCTGCTTTCCTCGGGTAGATGGATATGGAAAGTCCTGCCGTCCACCTTCTTTCTTCAGAGTTTCCGAGAGTGACATGGTTAAGTTGGAATAAACTATATCCGTGTAGTCCCTCTTTCCTTTGTCCCCTGGCTTCCCGTCTTTATACCTAGGCTTCTTTTCGAATCCTGACGTGACGTCTCTTTTTGCCGAACGTTTCCCAATCTCTGGTGCGGCTTCTACCGAATTCGTTCTCTGTGGTGTACTTCGGTATTGGGCATGGGGATTATCCCTCTGGATGTCTTCTAGTCGGATGTACTTGTCTTGAATCACGCGGAGTTCTCCCTCCGTTGCTGGTGTATGGGCGTGTAGTTCTACGAAGATAGAAGACGTTCTATCCAACCCGAACTTGTAACAGTTGATGCTGATCTCCGGTTTGACCTTCCCTATAGCTTGGCATACCTTCTGCCATCTCTCCGTGTACGCCTGAAGTGTTTCTCGTGACCCGATGGCTAATGCAAATAGCATATCTAGCCCCGCCTTAGTAGCTTT
This sequence comes from Papaver nudicaule, assembly GCA_023529015.1. Classification (NCBI taxonomy): domain Eukaryota; kingdom Viridiplantae; phylum Streptophyta; class Magnoliopsida; order Ranunculales; family Papaveraceae; genus Papaver; species Papaver nudicaule. Next base: position 5,837 of record JAJJMA010080316.1, read on the forward strand.
GTTATACATGTAAGTCTCCACGAAGATATCAAATAGCTCCTCAAAAGAGTCAATTGAGTTTGGTTTGAGATTGTCAATCCACACCAATGCTATGTCGGTAAGGCTGGATGGAAAGTACCGGCACAATACTACGTCATCGGTATCCCAGTAGGCCAATACCCAAAGATATTACTTCAAGTGTGCTGCGGGATCCGTAGTTCTGTCGTAACAAGTAAAATTGGGTACACTAGTGGAAAATGCCCGCTCAGAGACACGAGGTAAGTGTCGTTTATAGCCCAACAACGACATTTACTTGTGTCGCATCAAGTGTCGCAATATCTCCGTAGCAGTTTGGAACGACACATGCAAATGTCGCTGTTGACTGAGACATTTATAAGTGTCGCAACCTGAGACACGTATAAGTGTCGTTGTGAAAGTATTTTTTTTTAAAAAAAATAGAAATTGATTCAGTTGAATAGCTGAATCAAAATCAAAACCAACCAAAACCAGAATTATAAATACAAAAATTGAAACTAAATCATTTCAAAACTAGAACACACTATATAAAACTGGATTCAATTTATAATTAGAACAAAATTATTCCAAGTCACAACACTATGATTATACTTGACCACAATTTTTTTACAAAACTTCACAAGCTAGAAATCTTGAAAATACCAACTAATGTAAGTCCATTTCTATAACTACTCTCTATACTTGTTTGCTGCAAGTATGATGTTACATTCTTGAATCTTCATTGCTGCTCGACGTATCCGGAGCTTTGGTGTTTCTGCAAGGAAAAAAATGACAAGGACATCAGATAAGATCCCATGTGCAGCAAGTATTAAATAGATGTACATGTAATCAAAACATGATGCAAAGCAAAGATAGTAATAACTGGTGTCACGCTAGACTAAATTACACTGTGAAATTATAAAAGAGACCAATAAGCATACTTGAAATTAAGAGGTTTTACCAGTTGAGCAGGTATTGCAGAACTGGCCTTGTGAAGACATTGGGGACTTTCCAATCACCGAACTCCGTTGCAAGAGCCACTATTGGAGCAGGAATTGCAGATACCCAGGAACACGCACGCCACCTGAGGACATTATGGATTAGAGAAGAGCATTTACAGATGTACCAACTGACCAAAAATTCTCAAAATGACAAACTCAAGTACACTTCCTTACCATCCAGCAATTTCCTTGGACGGGAATTCCAATAAGCAGAGATAAGGCATTCTCGAGAAAAGACAGGGATTTTTGATGGATTGTAAAGCATGATGCACATTACGGGAGAGTCCATGTCTCCTAGAACCTCAAATCCCATCTTCTGCAATTCTGATCGGAAAAAGGTGTTGTTCTCACGCATAAGATGCAGTAAAACAATAGTGCGTTAACCTAATAAACAAAAACATTGTCAGGAAATAAGATTTCTTTGTCTTAACCCTTCCTGTTCGAACCCACCAAACTATTCCATTATAGAACCAAGGCATTTCATTGCCAAAGTCCTTAAAAATCAACTGCTTCATTCTAATAAAGTGATAACATGGATAGTTCATTAGAGCAAACAAGTTGCATACACAGTTTAACCACCACAATGTTATACAAAGCAATAGTCGTAGCAAAAACACGACAAGTGTTTAAAAAAGACCAAATATACTCATTAATGAACAAATTTCTGTAAGAACTACTACACCATATTTAGCAGAAAGCAACTGTGAGCATGTTTCCCAAACCAAAGGAGCATGGCAGATTCAGTATCCATACATCCCAAGTTATCAACAGACATCAAAACCCTACATAAGTACATAAACCAGATTGACAACACTTGCATTAAATCATGTAAAACCAATCAAAATTCTGTGAAAACTAGTAAATGTTTCAAGTACACATAACGGCTCAAGTAATCGACCGAAGCAATACATATATAACAGCATAACATAAATTATTCTACATATTCACGAATCATGCACATTACCACATTACATTAGCAAATAATACATGACGTAGCCGTATTTCCTAATTCGCTCAGTCCTTCTATGACCCTATACTGGAACCCAACCTACTTTACAATAACATAGCAGTAACACACTAAGAATGTTCATGAAGCAACAACTTCATAACAAAACAATCTGGCTTAAATTTGAAACTTGAAAATGTTGAGAGGTGGTCGGGGTCGTTACCTTATTAGTCTGACTAGTACCTCTTTCCCTGATCAACCTAGACAAAAAATTGACAACTCTCTTGGTTATTTATTCAAATAGCTCAAAGGCAGCACCTTCAACATGCAAATTACAAGTTAAGAGATTGAAAACTTGGGTTTGAGTTGTGTCATAAAATTGTTTCAAGCAATACAAGTATCTTGAACTGGTAAATAGGCAGAAGAATGTTATTTGAATTCTACTGAATTCCTTTTCCAGACTTCTGCTTCAGAACTTCTTCAGTTGGTAGAGTAACTTCCCAACTCTCATTTAAATGTCCAAAAGAACAAAAATTCCCTTCTCTGCAAAAACCCAAAACAAAAATTAACCTACTTTCTCTTAAATTAATCAAATATCAAACAAAATTACAACCTTATCCATAAATTGCAAAAATTAAACCTAAATTTTTACCTGAACAACAAAGAGCGTAAAATAAATCAAAATCTGAAAAATAAACAAAGCTCAGCCAACAGAGATTGGAATCAGTAAAATTAGGGTTATAAAGGAACGATTTTTATTTTAACATAAGAAAAAAAAGAACCCATCATAAGATAAACAGATCCGCAGATTTAAATCGAATCAAATCGAACAGTAAAGAAGATGAGTTTTGAAATTAATGGGTTTTCCGAAGAAATAATCCATGGGTTTTGTTGCAGGGTTTGTGGGGATGATGAGTATTTGAAAGTTGTGATCGAATTTGTTTATTGGGTATGGATTTGGTGTCAGATACAAAATCTCTAGAGCAAATCCTAGAAATGGTTCTGCTGGGATGAGCAACAATCTTAGATAACAGAGAAAACGAAGCTCTTTTCATGGTCAGAGAAGAAGAACATGGCTGCAGAAGGAGAGACGAGAAGAAAATAATTATGGCTGTGTGGGTTTTTAAGCTGAGTGACCACTTCTCCCATCTGTGGTGCGGTTGTGATTTCTCCCCGCTGTTGAGACTTTATCCCATGGCTCTGAGAATGACACGATCTTCCCCGCGAGATAGAATGGCTTGGGATGTTGTGAACTTCCGTCGGTGGTAAGTTGATTCTTCCTTGATATCCTCCTGGTATGCATACAGGTGGTGGAGCCCGAATCCTATTCCTTAGTGATGAATAACTTCATGGCGCCTATGAATTTACTTCGTCCTCTCCTCAGGTCTAATAGCTTCGAGCTCGAGATTGTCGCTCCCTTGCTTCTGCTATGCCCCGTAGTGCTTGATTTTCGTGTGTCAAGGAAAGTAAAACCTCATCCTGCTCTCTTTGGTCCCGGAGCAAGGCTTCCAACTGCGATGTTAAAGGTGGTTAATTGATTCCTTCGGCTTCATTATTAATTCCGTTGTTGATGATCGGTCCCATTTCATTTTCTGATTCCTATGACGTGGTTGCCGTATGGACTGATACCGAGTTTCATGTATGCTCGACAGGGGTGTGCTGAAGCTGACTGTTTCCAGGGTTCTCCTCTTCAACCTTTTCTTCTGTTGGTAAAAGCATTTCGTACAGTGGGTTTCTGTTTACTACCTGCTCACCGGGGATTGCTGGCGTGCTCCTATGTGAACTTCTTGGTAAGTTGATTGCGTCCTCCAGATCAAGATTAGTCTCTCCTTGGGTCCTTAGAGACTGTGCCTGCTCCGTGTCAGAGTACTTTTAGTCGTAAAAAAGCTTTCCTACCCAGCTGATCCCCGAGGGAAGTCTGAAAAAGTAGTATTAGCTTTCGTTCTCTTAGCTACAATATGAACTATTAGTAAGAAATTGATCTGGTGATTTTTTCGATAAGAAATTTTTTCTTTTGCGATTCTCCCAACTGGGTTGTATCTAAATATAAAAATCAATGAGAAAAAGGAAAAAAGTCAGTGACTGGGTTTTTGTTAAAATCTGGTAGTTTTGAAATCTTACAAGGGACTGGTCCCTGTTTCTAACGCCAAACTGTTGATACTAATTTTCCCATATCATACTACAAGTAAAAATTATTAATGGATCGATTGTTCAAGTCGTTGGTGACCTTCGTTCGTTAATACCCGAGGATTTGTCCAAGGGTTTGAACGTGTTATCACTAGTTATTATGAACCAGGATGGTTACCGACTTCAACTGTGTAATCACCTTGGAGATGATTGTCAAACAAGATTAACTACAATAAACGTAAATGCAATGATGATCAACATAACCATTAACGAGGTTCAGCAACTGTGTGTTTACGTCCTCGGGGTAAAATCTGTTGTTTTATTATACTTAATCAGTAAAGTTTTCTCTGGTTTACACTATAAGTCACTCCAATTTGCTATGGATAGAGGACATATGAAATCTTGAGAGTATAACTCAAAGATTCTCACTCCTAGATATCCTTTTCCAAACTATGCGAACCCCATTTTTGTTGATGAGAGGGGGTATTTATAGTACGTCTGTAAGCGCCGCTCTTTGCTATCTTTGGTTGCTTCGTTCCTTTGATGCTCCTTGCTTTAGCCATCCACCTTCGGCGACCTCCCTTATCATCCAATCCTAGCCCATCGTACTGTTATGTAGAGGATCCTTGTTGTATACTTGCGCTGCCGGCTCCTCATTGGTCGACGTTTCTTTCTTCCACCGTTGGTTGGGCCAATCCCCAACCGACAAACCATTTCTTGTCTAGCTGTTTACATCATTAAATGCGGTGTGACTGCTCCTTAGCATGCCTGCTTTCTCCTAGTGTCGTAGGTTTGGTGATCCTTTAATCTTCTCCGTTGGATTTCATCATCTCGTGATGAGTTATCCCTTCGCCTGGTTCACTCCTGTCCTTCGCGGTTTATGTTGCTTCGATATAGTCCTTAGGTGATGGTGCCACGTGTTCATCCAGAATTATGCATTAACAAAGACATCAGTCATTTCTTCGACTACTTATTACAGTTTAATTTTTAGTTGTGTGCTAGCTGTGGGTATGGATCTAACTCCAGATTTGTGCATTTTATTGGATTTTATTTGATGGTTCTGCTGAAATTTTTGATAAAAGTGACATCTTTGTCCAAATGCCCGAAAGAGTAATGCAAAGCTTGAATATCTATGTTAATTCTTATCTTTATTTTGTTCATGTGTGTTCAATATTTGATCATGGAAGGATGTTGGAGGGATTAAATTCAAAGGATAATTACAGTGGAAAATTTGTTAATAACCTTGTTTTGGAATATGGGTATCTGTTAAAATTGTTATTGGACGACTCAACTATGTGTGTGTGGGTGTTTATTGAAACTGGTAAGGAATGTTTTGCCTTGCTATTCGAGTATTCTCGTATGATATACGACCGTGGAAAGGGAGTTGAGTTCATTGAAAGCTACTCTTGGGATGTTAGGAGTGGTTCAGAACTCCTGTATCATAACTTGCCTACTGCTATAGTTATTGGTTGTTACAAATTGTTGCTGATTAGTGATGGTGAACATGAACTTGGAAATAGTTGTCAAAATTTTGAGGGAGAAGCTGCGACAGGCTGTGTGTACCTCTCCAGAATTGGGTTCTTCTTCCATCCCTATCTGTTTATATTTGAAGCATATGGCAGACTCCAGAATTCAAAAGAAGTTCAACATCTAGGATATGGGGTGATT
>JAJJMA010080334.1:0-10530 GCA_023529015.1 Papaver nudicaule
CTTACCTCTCTTTTCTTCCCCATTTCCTCTCCACATTTCTCATTTTCGAGTTTTTGATCATGGATGGAACCAAAACTGATGCAACAATGGAGCAGCAAAGGTAAGCATCCAAACCCACTCTTTTGTTATTGATTTTGGTGCTAAAACTAGGTAAGATTCACTCCATGAAAATCGAAAAACGAGTTCCAGAACTACTTACGACTGGCTATTAGAGCCGTAAGTCCTTCTTACGTCTCGCATCTGAAGAACAGCTAGCCGTAAGTAGTTTGTTAGGTAAGCCATTAAAGCTTTAGATCCAAGCCGTAAGTTCAGTTTACTAGTCGTAAGTTAGTTACGTCTCATTTCGATACTTTAGTTACTAGCCGTAGGTTTCTGTAAACCAAAATTTTTTTGTCGCAAGGTTACAGGCCGTAAGTACAAACTTATCAGCCGTAAGTTTAGTTACGGCTGCATATCTATTTCAATTAGTAGCCGTAGGTTGAGTTACGGCTGCATATCTATTTGGATTAGTAGCCGTAAGTTACACTGACAACCAATTTTCTCACATTTCTCTGCCATATTTTGCGCTTCATAGAACCAGACTCAAGTGCCGTGGCTGCACCAACTGAAATAATGCAAGTACAGATTCCTGAACCCAGTGTTGTGATTGAACCAAATGAAGCTAGCCAAGTTATTGAGGAACTTCCACAAGAAGGTGCAGAAAGGGAGTATCTTCCTGCCATAAGATCACCAATTCGTAATATTCTACCACTATTGGGTGATGACCCTGATCCTGGCCCCAGCTATATCCCTTGCACTTGTGACCTTAATGAGCGACCAATCCGTAATCTTCGACGCAAGAGAGTTGGTGAGGTGGACGACGTTCCTTGTCGCAATAGAATTTGTGTTGCTGTAGAACGTCTTCGTCCACTTGTCGAGGCGAATGGCGGACCGAGCTTTGAACTAATCCGCAGCCGAACATGGTTTGGAACTGGAAATGTTAGTTGATTTTGATTATGTGTTTTAATGGTTGAATATTAGTAGTTGTATCATCTATATTTTGAAATTAGTAGTTATGTTGTATTTACTATTTACACCCGCAGAAACAACCCATGCTCTCTTTTTGCACCCCAATTGGCCACATGTGCGGAACACACGCGTGTGCAATAAAACCTTTAATAAAAAGGAAATATGGGCTTCTTTTTCTTCTTCTTCTTTCTTCTTCTTCTTCTTCTTCTTCTTCTACGCTCTTTTCTCTCTTTCTCTTCTTCTCTTCTATTTCCTCGCCTCGCTTAATTGGCGATTACGAATACTTTCATCGGCGATTAAATTCTATAAAAACATGACGAAGAAACCAAAACCAAAGGAGGGGGAAGAACAACCCACTCGTCCGAGAGCGGTTTTCTCCGAAAACCCACCGGAACTATTACCAAATCCACTCCAACCGCCTCAACAATTTCAATCCAACCCACCGGGCGGGTGCTAGCAACATTGCTGGAAATATTGGTATTTTACAGGTAATTTTTGATTTTCCATCTTCATTTTATCGTAATATGTTATGTTCATCTTCATTTGATTTGTAACCCAACGTTATGTTTTCAATTTCAGTCATGGTTTTATGACCATTTTCCAACACTTAAGATACGCCCAAGATTGAACCGACACTGGAAGCAGGACAAGGTTCCTGAGGTTGATGGGGATGATGAGGACGATGAGGATGATGAGGATGAGGATCCTAATGACGATCGCCCAACAGGTATGAAGTATCCTTTCGAATAAAACCAACTAAGAAAGAAGCATCAGAAGATAGAGTGGTTGAGGGAACAATTAGACGACTTAGATGCATCCCAAGTGGTGTTTGATCCATACATGCGTATAGACCCGGTAACGGGGGATGACAAGCGTGAGCTTTCACCACTTGCTGGCTATAATGGGCCTATCTATCATCCTCATGGGTTTGTCATGACTAATCCTAGGCGATGTCTCCGTCAAATTGGTTTTGTTCAGACTGTTGTTCGTCATGAGAACTTCAAATTGCAACCAATAGAGGATGGTACTAAAATTGAAAACAGCTACATCAAGACGGTCTATTCTCCAACTCCATCAACGGACGTATGGAACAATCGTCACCAACCACAATACCACATCCAAATGGGCGAGCTGATTCCTGCATTGGGCACAAAAGAGGCCACCGCAGATTATTTGCCATGGTTCTACAAGTGGGGTCATCCTTATGTGATCAACCGCGATCCGGAAGCACGCATCATCGAACAAGAGAAAGCCAAACTCAAGAAGGCCGTTGAAGGGAAGGGGAAGAAATCGTTGGAGTTGTTGGGTAAAATGGCCAAAATTGGGGTAAGCACACTATAAATTCATCATAGTTATGATTCATTGGTCTTAAACTAATCCTACTTATGTTATTTGCAGCAAAAACGAGTGCAAATGTTGGTAACGAGCATGTGCGCCCACATCTCCAGTGGCAAATCTTTGAGTGTAAGTAAACAGGAAGTTCTCAAGAACCAAATCCAAGGAATTCATGACCTTGGACCCCAAGGAGATGCGCTTTTTGAATGCTTCGAGAGAGGTACCAAGAGGCCGCGTGAATCCTCATCTTCTCGGCAGCCTCCTCCAGTATCAGATGAAGAAGAATATATTGATGAAGAGGAGGTTATTGAACAACGTCGAACTCGAGGTGGTGGTCCTCACATTAGTGAACCAAGAGGTAGTCGTGCTCCTGGTGATGGTCCTCGCACTCGTGGGGGTAGAGCTGGAGCAAAAGGTGTTGCTGGAAAAGGCAAAAAACATGCTCATAAGTGAAAAACTTATGCCCATTATGAGTGAAAAACTTATGTTATGAATCTGGAATTTATTTTAGCTTGTTTGGATATTAGGTATGCTTTTGTTTATGGATGAATGTGTGGTTTTGTTATATTGGGAAACTTGGGTGTTTACTTATGTTATGACTTGGGTTTGATAGGTGTAAGGCATCTATGTATGTTAAAAATTAGCATTGTTTTATAGTTACAGGAGTAGTTACGGCTACTGAAAATACCCTGGTACCAGCCGTAAGTCAAGTTACGACTACACTTTCCCAGACGTAAGTAAAGTTACGGCTACTAAGCCAAATACAAAATCAGCCATAACTAAACTTACGGCTGCTAAGTTGTACTTACGGCCTGTAACCTTGCGACACAAAAATTTTGATAAAAAGGAACTTACGGCTACCAAGTATAGTATCGGTATTAGCCGTAAGTAAGTTACGGCCACTAATATGGACTTACGTCTTGCATCTGAAGCTTTAATGGCAGCCTAACTTACGGCTAGTTGTTCTTCAGATTGCAGCCGTAAGTACTTCTGGTTCACGAATTTTGATTTTCATGGAGTGAATGTGCCTAGTTTTTCAATGAAGTTAGCCTCAATGACATCTACCTCCATTTGGGTGCTTGATTTACTCATTTTGGTTGAGTGAATCAAGTTTGGGTTTTTTAGAAAAAAAGTTAGGTTTTTTTTTCTCTCTTCTTCTTCTTCTTCTTCTTCTTCTTCTTCTTCTTCTTCTTCTTCAATTTTTCACTGATTTTCAGTTTTTGATTAAGTTTTTTTTTAAGTTTGTTAATCATACTTTTGGTTAATCACTGATTATCAATTTGGTTAATCACTGATTATCAAAACATAAAAGGGTAGTTTTGGTATTAAAAAAAATTACATAGGGGGAGAGCAAAATTACTTCGGGGAACCTGTTATCCGAGGGCTTCAATTTTTTCATAAAGCCCCTGAATCAGCTTTCATATTAAAAACCAAAACTTATAATAGCCAGACAGCATACAGGTGCATCTTATATAACCAGTACCATTAATATCAATCAGCTGGACTCATCAACATTTCCAAGCCTCATGAAATCTAGGCTAGTGGTTTTCCCATTAAGTTTTTGAGCAAAGAAGTTTTGATAGTATTTCTTCAAAGTCTCTCTTCGGAATAATGCTGGTTTATGTGGAGGATCAATCAAGCTAAGTGCAGGGCCAATTTCTGCATCTGGATGGGTTGAATGGAATGTGGCAATTGAAAGCCTCTCTACCGTTGGATTCACCGTTGCTCTGTGCTCGATACTTGGATACACACCATTGCTCAGAATCTGCCATACCAGTAAACTGTTAGCTCTTTCAAATGTTAAAATTGATGCAACATTTTTTTCCAGGAAACAATAATGGGTTACCTCAAGCATGTCTCCGATGTTGACTACGAGTGCATCAGGCATGGGTTTAACAGGAATCCATTTTCCATCTTTACGGATCTGAAGGCCATCAGTTTCATTGAGCTGAAGCACAATCGACAAAGCACCAGCATCTGAGTGTGGCGATAAACCTATTACTTGTTGTGACTTAGGGCAGGGAGGATAGTAATTCAATCCCATTCTTTGCAAACAATCGCTAAATAACTCTTCTATTTCATCAGGATCCATCTTTAGAGCTTCTGCCATTTTTCCTAATAGAATCATGGTCAGCTTTTTCAATCCCAAAGAGTAATCCTCCAACGCCTCCCTGCATAAAGGCAAACGATTAATTCAGATGTAAAATAACTTCCTCAAACATGACACGAGTACGAAGTATACGCTGATTTGGTGATTCATATGAACCCTGAACCAGTGCAAAAGGCAGAAATTGAGACTATAAAAAATTTCATGAAATGTGCACAGTAAAAAGCAATAACCATAACGATTTTCACTAATTCCTCACAGTGCAGAGCGAAACCATGACGATTTTGGAGGACCACAGGCCCAATTAAATCACCATAGCCCCCAAAAAACTAGTTAAAAATGGTCTGCGTACCTTAATAGTAACGGTATCCCGGCAAATAATTGAGGCTTTCTCATTTTAGTTGGTAGAGTTGTTAAGTAGAACGTGTCTGACCAGTCAAGTTTCTGGTCATCCGAAAAAACAAACAATTGCCCAAATCCTTCGGCCATCTGATCTCCTACTTCCTGCCAGATCTTCTTTTTCTCCTCCAATGGCAGTTCAAACAAGTTGCGTATTTCCGACTTTAAATTCTGAATCACTAGAGAGCTAATTCCATGGTTGACCACCTAGAGATGGAACAAACACATAATTTGAGAACACCCTGCATAAGTTGCTAGTTCTTGTACACAAATCTTTCAAAAAAATAAAGTCAAAATGGATGAAAATATCGAAGTTAACAAGCTCATCAATCGGTCAAGTACCTAAAATCAAAGCTGGAACTCAAAAGCCAGTCGTAATCTAGTGAAATTGTCTTAGTTACTGCATGAATATAAAGTTGGTGGTACCTGAAAGAAGCCCCAGTGTTGGCAAGCAGAATGAAGTTTCTGTAATTCAGAATCTGCCAATACTGATTCTCCCGAGATTAGGCTCTCTACATCGATAACAGGTATAGTGTAGTCAGCAGTGGAGTGATCTTCATGATCAAGATTACTAGTACGGATGTATCGATCCGGGATATCAGTGATGTTTTTCTTAACCAGTTCATGAACCAAAGGCACGACTATAGGTGGTGAATTTCCGAAGCTCATCCTGATAATGGGACAAGCTTTTGTTAGGTAGTTTTTTGCTCAATTGAGATGTAATGTATGAACCACAAAAGAATTGATGTGCTGTCCAAACATATGCCAAGAGAAACAATAGTATTAAATTGTTAGTTAGCTAAAGATAAGACCTGCTGACCATTTGGTATTTTGTTGAATAAAGAACCTGCTGGGCCAACAAAGATAAGACCAAAAATTTCTTGAAGTCAAAAGAATCATGCTATTTTTTTTGTAACAAAAGAGTATTCCATCAGTTGCTCATCTGAGTGCTTATGGGTGCATATGTGACAAGGGTCTTTCGGAAATACAGGTACTTGTATAGTTATTTTGACATGCTTTTGGTACAACAGAAAAGAATCCTGCATCCTGCAAAGCCAACAGAAAAGCGTCCTGCATCCTGCAAAGCCATTGTAGTTTGGCCAGCCTACAATGGAAATTTCAGGCACATCCACCCCATCTTTCGGTACATAACAAATATCATCAGGATAGCATATAAGCAGGATACTCTAAGAGTCTAAGTTAAGGAAAAAAGACTTTAAAGCACTGGCAATGTTCTTCCCTTGGGGCCTAAATCCTCCAAAAACGTTTCTTGGGGAGTCAATTCAACATGACCCATTACACCAATTCCAGCTTCAACAATGGCCTTTGCTGCTGTAATTTTAGAAGGAGACCCTTCTTCCAATTTTATTTGCTTTCATTGCACCTTCTTTGAGAACTCAAACTGCTGTATCAATTTGCGTGCTCATAATTTAAATTTCCTAAATTCTGTCACTTGAGTATTTTAACCATACACATACTCTCTCTGAATTTGTTCAAATTCACCAGATTGGATTTTTTTTTTCTAAATTCTGTATTTAAGTGTTTCTTTTACTTGATTAGATATGCTTAATGGTGTGTATCATAACTCATCCAGTTTTCTCTCTCTTGCTCTGCATAACTGAATTTCCCAAATAATTCTCTAAAAAAACCGTCTCTTCTTCTTCCCAATATCTCTCAAAAATACTCAATTTTTAATCAAATCTTTATCTGATTACTTATATATGTTGCCCGGATTACTCTAATTAGTATTAGAGTTAATCTGGGTAACTTTAGTATTAGGATTTTAGGCTTTCAATAAAACTTCCTTGATTTCAAGGAATTTAGTTTTAGGTTTATATAATAATCCAATGGTTGCTTGCTGCAATTGTGATTTGGAATTAATTTCTTATAGCCTTTATGGCAGATTGTCAACTTGTGAAGATGATCAATTCCGGAATGACGTAGATCTAATCAACTTACAAGATCCATGGCTACTGGTTCTATTGATCATGATGTTATGTGTGACTCATTACTCCTTCATATGGGAGCATCAAAAGTCAAAGAAGATTTTCAAATGGTTGGAAAGAAATCCGAAAACCATCCCCAAGAAATTGTCAGATTCATCTATGAAGAATTTGTATTTAATACTTTTAATGTATTTATGTTCTTCTAATTTTGGAGTTCTACTTAATTGTATTTTTTACAATTTTTCATTGAGTATGTATGAATCTTTGTCACTTGTCGACATTTATTAATAGAAATTTCTCTTCCTTCAAAAAAAAAAAAGATTAGATATGCTTAATGAATAAGCAATCAGATTCACAGCAAACCAAGTTTTTAGAGAATTAAAATGTACCTGATTGGAGATTGATCCATGAGTACCAAACGGATGAGTAATGACCGTTTGGCACCACGAGCAGCAGAACGACAGGGAACAAGCATTTCTTCAAGAGAAATGGGAAGAGTTGTACCTGTATCATGACCATGAACAATCGTCGAAACTGAGTCACCAACAAGACATATCAATTCCTGCTTCATCGGAACTGCTGATGGGTAATGATAAGCTGTTACCATAGTGATTTTGGACCACCACACATGGTGTTTTCTAGAGCATTGCTTAGGCATCTGATGTGGTGTCCCAGAGATGAAGATGCAAATCTTGTAAGGGCAGAGTAATCTTTAAATAGGATTGAAGAGACTGCCATTTTTGTGTCCAGTTGTTCTTATTCAGAAAATCTCCGGCAACTTCATCGATATCAAAAGCCAAATTTGTTAGTGGACATCATAAAGTTCGATTTAGACAGACAGAGAAACCTAATATTCTCTGTTTAACATTTCAACAAACAGTTGAAGCTCACAAGTTTAACTGCCTGAGTTCAAAGTCAAATCTCTCATCAGGGCATGGAAATGAAAATTTGAAGCCATCAAATAATGAGGATGTGACAGTTTCTTACCAATTTTTAGAGAAACTAATCTTCAGTTGACTCCTTGTTAGTAGAAATTCACTGATTTTCTGTTCATAAACCAAGATTTCACAAACAAAATTTCATTCATTAATTGATACATCTAACCTTCTATTGTTTCATTGTTACAAGAACCATTCTTGCTTATTGTTTTTTGTCTGTCTTAGTCTGTCTGAATCGGAAAAATGCAGAATAAAGAAGAAAGATTCATAATAAACGAAAAATATTGGTAGATACCCAAAAAAATGATCAATTTCACATTTCATAATTCTCTTGAAGAAAACAATACACCAAAATATTTGTATACATACAATAACTACAACTCAATTCTGACAAAGAAAAAAAGTCTAAAGAGATCAATCAAATTAAGTATAATAAACTAGATATATGGTGTTAAAGTTTCCCACTTTGAGTGGCACCATTACCCAGGAGAGCAAAGTCCTCAAAACAACAGTCAATCAACCGTTTCAAGAGACTCGACCATTGCTTGGGAATGATGTACATTATAATTTTCGAGTCTGCCCAAACTGATTTATCCAAATCAACCCATCTATTTTTTTTCTTCTTCTTCATACGGTCACTGAATCTAGCTAGATAATGATGCTTTCTAAACTCTTCGATGATGCAGTGTACCCAAAATCAGATCTCAAATCAAGCAGACATAAAAGAGTATTTATGAAGTAAATTGAAGAAACTCTTTGAGTTGAGTTGAGTGGTACTCTGTAAATCAAGGAAACCCTAGAAAGAAACTGAGAGAGATGTCAAAGGTAGGAATACAGTGCTCAAAGTGGCGGCTCAAAATAATCAGTGTATGTGCTACCTAAAACTTTCATTCCCAATAAATATGTATGGAGCGGAGCCCTACTGGGCCTTGTTTAGCATCAGCGCCGAATAGTTGGGCGCTTCAAACTGCAAGTTCAAGTATCTACACTCAACATGCGCTGATTTTGGCACTGTAGAGATTACCTTGGCACTTCAAAACAATAAACTCATCCAAAGGGTAGTTATAAGGGATGTCTAAATAGGTATGAAAAGTCTAAGTTACCCTTCAAAACAAAAACTAATTTACCTTATATCCTCTTCTCATCTTATCCCTCTCCTTCTCCTTCTCCTAAAACAAAAACTTACGGTTCATCTTCTCCTTCTCAAAAACAAAAACAAAAACAAAAACAGTTTACGTTCCCATGATTGAAAACATGGGGTTTGTCTCGATTCATCGCCGATACGAAAAATTCATTGTCTCTAATCAGTCTAAAGACCCCAATATGCGTCTCATGTACTAATTCTGAACAAACCCCATGTTTTCAATCATGTTTTCATTGTTTTTTAGGTTAGAATCATCGATTTGGGGTTGTTTTTTTCGCACCAGTTAGTTTTACGGTTTGGATTTCATATGAACCGAGGCGTAAAATAGTTTTTACGTCTTATGATTCTTAATTTACGCCTTACAAACCAAGCCGTAAAAGATGCCCTAGCTTTGCCCTAGAATGTTTTACGCCTACCAAACTAAGGCATAAACATTTTGGAATGTGCTCACAAAAATGTGAACCGTAAACATCAAAACCAAACTGTTAAAAAAAAATTAGGGCGTAAAAAATGAATTGGGGCATGAAAACTGAATTGGGGCGTAAAAAATGAATCCGGGCATAAAAAATGAATCCGGGCGTAAAACAAAAAATTAAGGCGTAAAAACAAAAAATTCATTTTTTATACCCCAATTCATTTTTTATGCCCTAATTCAGTTTTCATGCCCCAATTCATTTTTTTACGCCCCATTTTTTTTTACGGCTTGGTTTTGATGTTTACGGTTCACATTTTTGTGAGCACATTTCAAAATGTTTACGTTTACGCCTTGATTTGGTAGGCGTAAAACATTCTAGGGCAAAACTAGGGCATCTTTTACGGCTTGGTTGCAAGGCGTAAATTCAACTTTTTACGCCTCACTTGGGAAGAATCTTGAGGCGTAAACTTTGTTTACGCCTCAATTCTGAGGCCAAACCAAGGCGTAAACAGAGCCGCCCAAATCACAACAATCACAAAATCTTTGTTTGGACATTAGATTTTGTTGTTGTAATCTATTGGAGTCTCCGGTAGCTGGAAATCGGTGTTTGAATCACTCATTTTGGTTGAGTGAATTAAAACTTTGAGATTTTTTCCTCTCCTTCTTTGTTTTTTTTTCCCTCTCCTTCTTTCTCTCTAAATGATTTCTAAAATCAAAAACAAACTGATTTTCTCTCTCTAAAATTTTTATTAACTTAACTATATAGATTATGATAATCATGATTACCACTAATCTGATGATAATCAAACACTAACACTAAACTAAATCTAAAGGGTAAAACTGTCACGTTTTATAAGGGGTTTTTGGTTTTGGGTTTTGATGACCCTATTTTGTCACCCTTTGAAGTGCCAAAGAAAATCTTGCAATGCCAAAATCAGCGCATCACACAACAGCTTGAATGACTACTTGAAGTTGAGCAGGCAATTTTCTAACTCTTTAAACGATCATCCAAGTACAAGATTCAAGTCGGGAAAAAGTCCTCTAAGTGGTCATTCAAGCTGCGGATCAAACGGATGCTTGAAGTTAAAGTTTTGAATCGATTTTGCAACGCCCAACGGTTTAGCGCCGAGAAATTAGATGGACAGATTCGTTGTGACATTACTGCTAGAAACAAAATTATGTTTGCGGTTAATAATTAACTTTGTTGTCTTTATAATTTAATTGAGAAATTATTATAA